>PVKE010000383.1:0-47295 GCA_004027555.1 Craseonycteris thonglongyai
AGAGAGAGAGAGAGAGAGAGAGAGAGAGAGAGAGAGAGAGAGAGAGAGAGAGAAACAGAGAAACAGAATTTACCCAGACTACAAAAAAATTTTTTTTTTAAGTGCAGTGATGTTTCATTATTTAAGGCGAGTCCCAGAAAAGCAAAGGCAAATTTCTAATTGGCTTTTTAGTAGAATCCTGTTGACCATGAGAGAGACTTTGGTCTGTTATTTCTGGGAGAGATGGAGAAATGATGGTTTTTGCTGAAAAGGACGGGTCACAGGCCGACTTTGCCTGTGTGGATGGTGTTGGTGGAGGAGAGCCCCGGCACCTGCGGCCCTGCAGCGGGCTTCTCTGTGAACCTCCCGGCAGTCCCAGGCTGATCAACGGCTTGACACTAAGATCTTGGTTTTCACTCTGTACTCTGAGCTCAAGTTCTGACTCTGCCATGTATGGTTCTAAAACTTTGGACAAAGTGTCTAAATGCTCAGTGCCTCAGTTCCCTTCGCTGTCAAAGGACAACAATAATAGAAGCTACTTTGTTAGAGTTTTGTGAGGATTAAGAGTTAGAATATGCTTTGCATCATGCCTGGCACATCGCAGACATTATTTTATTGGGGCTACTTGCTAAATAGCTATACGTTTCTTTCAAAAGACCCTAAAAATAAATTGTATTGTTTCTGAACCATAAGATCTTTTGAAAACAGCTATGCTTTATTTGATACCCTCCAGATGTGCCTAAGGGGCATGTGATTGATATAAAGGGGTTCGAGGGGACCCGGGGAGCACTGTTCAAACAAGACTAATGACTGTTGAGGTGTAAGGACTTTCTCCCCGGTCAACGTCACTTACACATAGCTTTGGAGGTTGTCCCAGTTAGATTCAGAGAAACTAATTTTTGTCATTTGATTTTCTTTCTGTGTATTTATTCTTGAAATAGACTCACAGACCACTACTAGAAATAGATCTGAAATAAATGTCACGATTTTCTCGTATGTGCGGCGCATTCTCCGTAGTTGGCTGGACCCTGCTGGGTTGCAGCTAATCTTGACAAGCCTCCATTTTTCTCAAATAAACTTTTTTCCACCTTTGTAAAATCTAAACGCTAGGCGTGCCAAAATAAATGCATTCAGCTTGTGAACTCTTCTCTGAGATGCAGTTACCTTACCAATAAATTGGGGACTTCAGTTTCCACTGCCTGTTTAGTAGATGAGATAACATATGTAAAACAAATTGGTACCAATCCCCAGAAAGTACTCAACAAATCGTAATTTTTTATGTTACTCGTGTTCATGAAAATCTAATGTATCGAAGTCAAAATAATAAACATACATTTAACAGGAGAAGGTCCACTCTTCTAAAGGACTAAAAATATGCATTCTTTCATTGCAAGTTACCTTTTAGACGAAACCTCTGATTATTTCCGGCATTTTGATTCACCCCTGTTACTGTCAGATACAAACCTGACCCTCTTACTCCTCTAGGTGCCAGATTCAGGCTGAGCCCCATTGCGTTTGATGTGATTTTTATTTTGGTCACAATTATATTTATTTTATGAGATGTATCTCTCTTATCATAAGGGATGGCACTTCGATATTTTAAAACTTTTCCAACATCCTAATAAATAAATCAGGATAAAATGCTAGAAGAAAATACTGAGGTCATTGCAGTGACTCTAGAGATGCAGACGAGACGGCCCTCACAGGATGCAGAGCTGTGGCCGGGGGACAGCGCCCCTGTCCTGTTATTTTAAATGTCATTTACCAGCTCATACATTTTTATTCCACATCATCATAGAAAGGACACATAAGATGTACTCTGAATAATGTACAAAAGTGTGGGTTGTTTGAACCTTGAAAAAATGAGCAAGAACGCTTTCCTGAACTTGAATTAGAAACAAAATTGCAGTCGACCAAGATTTCCCTGGCATGCCAGAGCTGGAAGGTGCCTAATAAGTATTCAGGAACAAAACAACAAAATGTAGTTTCGTACAAATTACCTAGATGATGTGGTAAAAGGCGGTTTTCTTTAATAGTTCTTCCACATTTCTTTTTCATTTCTTAAACACCCCCGAAATGACTTCCCTGAAATCATTCACCATTTAGATATGAATTTTCAGGATAGATCGGGGCGATCATTTTTGATGATTGATGGTGGACAGTCTGCTCTGAACAAGAGTCTCGTGGTGTCTGACTGGGTGACCTCGAGCGTGTGGAGAACTTGTCAGGCGTGTTTGTAACTGTGCTTTTGTCTTCCTGGTTCTCGGCACTGTGTGTAGTGAACACAAGGCCAGGACACTCCCCGAAGGTAGGCAGATGTCAAGGCCCTGTGGACATGTGGAATTTATCAAGTGTCTGTGCCCACAGGCCTGCGGGCAGCGTACCTCTGGACAGCTTGCCAAGTGGCAGGGCGGCCACACTTAGCCCTCCCACCTGAGGACGAGGCAGTTCACGTGCAGGAAGCTCAGGGGCAGAGATGTAGTTTCGTTCCAGGTCTTTCTCTCCAAATGCTGTGGGCTCCGCTCCAGCACAGCCTCCAGAATCACAGCTTTTATTTATTCCCCCTGTGGTGTCATGAGTCTGAGAAGAGTGGCGTGTCTTGATCTTTAGCTGCATTTCCCAACCCCGGGTATAAAAGCAGGTTTGGCTGCACCTGCAGGAAGAAGCTCTCACGGCCACCCCAGGAGGTGTATATGCACAGCAGTCCCCAACCTTTTGGTACCAGGGGCAGGTTTGGTGGAAGACAATTCTTCCGTGGACCAAGGGGTGGGGACAGGAGGATGGTTTGGGGATGATTCTAGTGCCAGATGCAGTTTAATTGTCGCTTGTCATTCACTGACAGGGTTTTGATATGAATCTGCAAGCAATTGATTTATGACAGTCTCTGTGCAGTCAAACCTCCCTGCTCCTGTTCATTTGTATTTGTAGCCGCTCCCCAGCACCAGCATCACCGCCTCAGCTCCACCTCAGACCATCAGGCATCAGATCCTCATAAGGAGAGTGCAGCCTAGATCCCTCACATGTACTGCTCACAGTCGGGTTTGCGCTTCTATGAGAATCTAATGCTGCCTCTGATCTGGCAGGAGCTGGAGCTCAGGCGGTCATGTGTGTGGTGGGGAACAGCTATGAACACAGATGAAGCTTCCCTCACTGGCCCACCGCTCATGTCCTGCTGTGTGGCCCGCTTCCTAACAGGCCATGGGGTACCTGTCCATGGCCCCGGGGTTGGGGATCCCTGTATATGCAGATAGAAATGTTTTCTACTTGGTTATTTGAAGTCTGACTTGCGGTTCTTTGGTCTGGAGAAGATAAACCAGACTCGTAATGCTGGTGACATGTGCTGAAGGACTGACCTGGTCAAACCTCTTGTTTTCACCACAGAACCACGTGAACCCGGCCATGGACTTCACGCAGACCCCTCCTGGGATGTTAGCTCTGGATAACATGCTGTACTTCGCCAAGCATCACCAGGACGCCTACATCCGGGTAAGCACGCAGCCCCTGGAGGCTGGGGTCGGTTTCCCACTGAACGTGAACTTCCCACTTACAGGTATGAAGGGGAGGGGCCCTGTGGATGGGCCTCCCCAGCACTGTGGCTTTTCTCCCTCAGGAAAGTGAAAACGAAAAATGAAATGAAATGAATTAGAGGAGCTGAAATACCAGTGTTTTTTTGTTGTGTGTTTTTTTAACCTGTGAGTATAATACTTCTCACATGATAACAATTTAAAAATACAAAAAATAGTGGGGACATATTTTGTGTGGCTCAATATCGCATTATGCTAAACACTCCTAGACTTAAATAACAAGGGAGAGAAGTAAGTAATCTCCCCCAAACCTATAGGATCCCAACTTTAGTGGACACCCTTAGACTTACCCAGCTTCCGCAAAAGGGGCCCAGGCCTCCCTGTGCTGCCACTGCCGCTCAGTGTCATGCTGGAGTCACATGAGCATAAAGAGGAAGGAAAGAAGGGGCCGAGCGGGGTGGGAAGGGACCCTCCTGTCATTCATAACAGGTGAGTGAAACTCCAGCTACCCAGGTAGCGTCCTTTCTGGGTGGGACAGAAGGACAATAGATGTCACCTGCAGCTCTGTCAGTGCAGATACGAGAAGGACCAAGTGGAGAACACAGGGACAGTGCATCTGTGCTGTCGCCTGTCACCTGTCTTCAGAGGAGCCCACATCCAGTCAGGGTAATATACGGGATCCAAGATGCAGGTGGAGGAGGACATGAAGCAATGGGACCAGGGAACCTGCCAGCGGTTCAAAGGAGGACTGGATGTCAGCTTAGAAAACATTTGCTGAGCGAATTGTCTGACGCAGGAGTGGTCAGGCTGAACTTAGAATAAAATGAGCATCTGTTACTCTCACCTTTTCCTCCGGGTCCCTCTTGGTGAGTCTGGCTCCCTGGAGGCGGGGAGTAGGGGCGGCAGTTCAAACCCGGCGCTGTGCTCCAGCGATGTAAATGCGGCCCATTCCTTCCCATCTGGGCTCTAACTTCTTCTCCACACAGGGGAGCACGAGCAGTGTGTCCCTCACACAGGCGTGTTGTAAATATGTGGGTGCGTTCCTTTGGTAGTTGTCCTGCCCAGTGGGGTGCTCCTGCCAACACCTGTAACACGGGGGCCAGTCTGCACGGTGACAACTTGTCCCACTCACTAGGGACCCCCTTGGAAAAGTCAGGCTGGGCTCTGAGTTTCCTGTACACGTTATATTTTAGCTGCCTGTGTTTTTCCATATCTGCAATTGGATAAGCTTTGACTCATACTGAAGTATTATTTGTACTTTGACTATGTAAAGGATTTTTGCATTTCTCTGAAAGGTGTGGGAGCAGATACTTGGTCATGAATGCTTTCTTCCATAAGACAACTGTTTTCTGTTTTTGCAGTTTTATTGAGAAATGATTGACATATATCACTGTGGAAGTTGAAGGCATACTTGATGGTTTGATTTGCGTACGTTACAAAGAAAATGGTTTTTTATTTCATAAAAGTTTCATTTGGCTGATAATGTGTACTTTTATTGCACAGATTTTTTTTTTCTAGGAATGTAATCTGCTCCCACCGAAGTAAATTAGTATTTTTGAGATACCATGTATTATAGCCTTGGAGAATTGCATGCCAAAAGAAGAAGCCATGTAGAAATTGAATTGAGCATTAATGATTAATGTTTGTGGATGAACATTTCTAAAATTAGAGCTTATTGATGCTTTATGTATTGTTAATTGCATAAGAAGCAGATGTCTGTGAAAAGTAATTTAATGTGTGGGGACCATTTTTCTCAATGGGTTCTCTAAACTGTTAGTAAAACTAATGCCCTGGAAATCTGATAGAACTTTACATCTAATGGGGAGGGACTTCAAAGAAACATCTATTTGTAAAGACAAGTACGGCCTTTGCCTTTCTTCTTATAGGCTAGACATTCCTATACTGAGATGACCGTTATGTTCTCAAAGGTGTCGCTTTCCTGAGGTTTCTGTGTCCCGTCTTATTTCAGAGCTGACTGGATGGAAAGCGGAAGCTATGACCGGATGGGGTTATGGGATTACCTGTAAGGTCTCAGACATTCCGCAAGGAAGTTGTGCGGTGACTAGGAACATTCCCAAAGACGGGGAGCAGTGGTGTAGAGAGTGAAAACAGTCATTGCTGACAGCTCGTTCAACGCTGATCTAGGAGCTGAGTGGTCTTTCGTGCAGCATAGCAATGGGTTCATTCTTTTAAGTTTACATCTTGATAAAATGTGTGCTGTTTTGGGGAACAGGTAAATCTTCTCGACTGCAGTTATTTCTCTTTCAGTTCAGCAAGCGCTTATTCTGTACCTTGATGGAGCCTGACCGTTCACTGTGCCAGTCAGCGCCGTGGTTGGGATTTTTAATAGGGATCGTAACACACACACACTCCCCTGTCGTGTTCCCTCACACACTGTGTACGTGTATTTTCCTGGGGTGTCTTACTGCCTCCCGTGCTAACCCTCCACACCCTGGCCCACGCCTCCCCCACCACTGTTCAGAGCCGTCTCGTCCCTTCACCTCTGGCCCTCCCGTGGGCACTGCCCCCTCTCTGCCTCTCCCTGTTGTCTCCTTTGCTGGCAGCCAGTGCTGCCCGGCCGGTCTCGGTTCTCCCCGTGGCCCCTTCTCTTCGTCTCTCTGGTGGGTCTCTCTCCCTCTCTCCCCCATCACGTGGACACGACCCAGGACTCTGTCTGGGGACCTTTCTCTTCTGTCACTCATGCTGAGTAACTATCGAAGGTCATGGGGATTCCCCAAGGAGCAAGTCACCCAGGACTCCTGTCATTGAGGAGCTAGTTGTCTAGAAATGCAAAGGAGGGGCGGGGGGCGGGGTGAAGAGATAAATATCCAAGTCACGTGGAATATACTTAGATTGATCAGGAGGGATGCTGAGGACACAGAGGAGAGTCACCAACATAGACCTGGAGGTCAGGTCAGGAAGGCTTCCTGGCGGAAGCGGTATTACACTAAGTCTGTGGAAGAGTCGTAGTTAATCAGGTGAAGGGAAGGGACACAGGAGAGTGCTCCAAGCAGAGGGGAACAGTGAGCAAAGGCACGGAGGCATGTGCTTTGTGCAGGGAACCAAACACCATCTAATGTGGCTAAACCTGGGAGGGAGGGAGGTGTTCGTGGCTCGAGAGGCGGATGTAAGCCTGTTCATTCGGTACCTTTTATGCTCCATTAAGGTGTTTGGACTTTAACCTAAAGGCAGTAAAGAATTTCTGAAGTATCTTAAACGAAGAGGATGAGAATTAATTTTAGAATGATCGCTCTTCCTGCCAGAACACAAATGGGAGACATTGAGGCTAGCAGCAAAATTTGAGAAATGACAGAGAAACGATGGTAACCTGACCTAGCATAGTGGCGGTGACATTGGGAAGAAGTCTGCATGAGTTATTGTGAAGCTAAAATAAACTGGACCGTCTCCGAGGAAGAAAGAGAGATTCTGGCCTTGAGTGAATGGACGAGTGGTGGTGTCATTAATGAAATAGCAAAAAGCACAGGTCTATACAGGGGACATTTGGAGATTCAGACCCTTCTGTGCACATGGGACCTCGTAGCCAGTGACATATTGGCAACTGAGCTCAAAGCCATGGCGACATCACATTCTGCTTAGTCTCTGTGGCCTGACACATGATCGTTCCCTTCAAACTGTTCATCTGGATTTGCAATATGATCTCAATGGCCCCCCCTCTCAAGACTGGTGACATGAACCCACCTTCTGTGACAGCTGCTAGGATGACCTTTCTTAACACAGTTCAGAATGCTCCCGGGACCACCCCTGGCCCCCAAGCCTACCCCTTATGGCACCTGGCACAGAATGGCTTTTAGTAAGTTCTTCTTAACCAAGTAAACAGTGTCCTCAATGTTTATTTCAGTTGTCCATTGCCAATGGCATCCGAGAACCATGGCCAATGTGCTTGGAACAGTTCCATGAAGCTATATTTTTGAACATGAACTTATTGACGGGCAGCCTGGCTGCTCGTGTATTCTTTGAATACAGTCTGTAACTGCGGACTAATAGCAGTGGATGTAATTGAATTACCCTGCACTTGGATGGGCACAGAACGCCAAGAGGAATTGTAGATCTGAGTGTGCCACTGTTCCTGGAGTCTGGGGTCACTGCCTGATTTCAGACTTCCGGGTCTTGTTTACTCTGGGCATGATTGCTTTTGCTTTTTCTGCAGATGCAGCCTCCCAGCCTCCCCACCAAGGCTGTCTCTGTGAGAGGTGGGGGGCAGTGCTTGGCTCACCCCCATAGTACTGCTGTCGTTATTTCATAGACATGGTAATGGTACAGAGCTGAGCATGCCGTGTGGGTCTGTTTGCTTTGTTGTTTTGCTTTTTTATTTTTTCCTCTTTGAGGAATGGCAAGCTTATTGACTCCATTGGAAAGAAACCCTTTGGATTTAGACTATATGACGCCTGTCCAAAAAGCATCCAGCCACGTAATATGAAAAATACAGGCATTCATAGCTGGAGTTTTTCCAGACAGCCCTTGTATATTCTTGATATATTTAATTACTCGCTGGGATTACTAAGAAACCCAAATGACTTGGTTTTCATTGGGTTCAAAACTCATGCTGACGATCGTGGGAGCCAAGTGTCAGCTGGAAAACAGGAAGTAAGGACAAGGAAACCCAAGTTTCCTAAACACGTGATGGCCAGACCTGCCCTCTCCATTTTTTACAAACCTTAAATTCAACATCACGTTGTCTTTATTAGATCGTCAGTTCTTTGAAAACCAAGACTGTCTTTTTCCTATCTATACCCTAATACCAAATATTTGATATACATTAAAATGATGCTGTGTAAAGGCATTTATGAGCCTGGCCAAGGCTTTTCCGATTTCAGATGTGGTCACAGTTGCAGACTAGGATAAGGTGACCAGATGTTAACATTGGTAAAGCGGGACACCATGGACCGGGGGGGGAGGGGGTTCTTGATTAAAAATTGGGTCTATCTCCTGCCGTTTCCGCTTGTCGTGCATTCTTTCCAAAAATCGGGACTTTTTTGAAACGCCACGGGACGAGGACAAATTGTTAAAAATCAGGACTGTCCCTCCAAAAGCTGGACGTCTGGTCACCTTAGTTAAGAAGCATCAAACTCAAGGGAGAAAAATCCCTTTCAACATTCACATTCATTCCTTTCCTGACTTGTTCAGAAAATGTCAAGCACTGACCATCTGCCAGGGCCGGTGTCATACATCATGGATGTGGAGGTCACCGAGAAAGGTAACATGTAGCTCCCAGATACCGGAAAATAGAGCAGCAAGCAAAAGACGAGAGCGGGGTGTTGTCTGTTTTGTTTCATCTTCTTCCACCCCACCCCCATTCAGATATTTTCTGTTAACTTGTGGCTTTTTTTGCTGTGACCTATCCTGGACACATCTACCAAGTCATAAAAACTTGACTTCTATGTAGTTTTCCACAATCTATCGAGTAGGTACACGTTTCACTGTTTAATAAATTACCACCATGTTTAACTATCAGAATCACTTAGGACTTGCTTCCTTTCCTGGGGACCTAATTTTAAACAACAGCACTGCTTTTGGTTTGGGGTCAATATGGAAGAGAACAAAGCTGACCCCTCTAGCACAGGTCTTCTCTTTCTTTGGGGTGATGCTATGTCATAAACCACATATATTTGTAATGAAGCTGTGGTCCTGCTAACTACAGAATTTATAAAATATTGAGGCTTCCGGTCACAAAATAAAAAGTAGATTCTGGAAACTACTTGTCCTCAATGTACCTTGCAGTTCATGCCTTCACCTCCCTCACGATTTATGATGAACATTTCACCCAGTTGGAATTATCTTTACCTACTGGGTGACTGTGATAGAAGATAATGAATTTCCTGAGAGGAGGAAAACAAGAAATTCCTTTAAAAATAGGATTAATTACAATGGTTCTGCGCAGGTGTGAGCCACACACGTGTATGTTTCTAATATTATCCCAAATCAGAACAAATGTCCATAATACATCAAGTAAAGCAGATTATGATAAAAGATGGATATTTGTACCTAGAGTTTCTTTTCTCAAGATTCTCTCATTAGAACTATTTCTTTAAGCATGAAAACTTGCAGGTATGTGTGCACTATTTCCAAACCTTTAAATGGATTCTCCCTCCTCGTGATACATACATAAACAATACTTCTAAGAATTAGTTGGAAGAAATACTGGTTTAGACCCTAGCTCAGCACTGGGTGGTGGGAGGCCTGGTTCTTGAGACTCAAATGCTGTGGATTAAGCCAGCAGGGGAGAGCTACTGTCATGCAGCCTTTACATATTTTGCTGGGTCACCCACATCCTTTGTAATCTTCCCTGCAATGCTTCCAGACATGGGAAGAGAACGTAGCCTGGCTGCTCTGTTCTGCCAGGACACAGACCTCTCCTAGATCCACCGGAAGTTTCAAGCCATTCTGGGGAAACCCTTTTTAACTCCTCTCTCCTGTGTCAAACCACGTAAACGTAATTATAAGAGCCAGCACAGAGCTGGCTACGATGTAGCAACTGTGCTAAGCACTGTCAGTGCGCATACTTGCTCACAACACCTTTCAGCAGTTGGCATTGTTGCTAACCCCATTTTATAGGTAGGAGACGGACACACAGAGAGGTCAGGCATTTGGCCCAGGGCCACATAGCTAAGGAAGCGTCAGAGCTGAATTTAAAACCAGTCCGCCTGCAGTGTTCATAGCCTGTGCCTTTCAGGGCTTAGTAGATTCAGACGGGAGTTGCAGCCACAGGTCGAGTTGAGTCCCATGGGAGTGTTTTGCTCAACTGGCACAGTATTTTCAAAGGGAGGACACTTGACTTGCCCGCAGGCAGGGCGTGCACTCCCTCTGCAAATAACCCGAGCCCAGAAGTCCCTGCTCGGCTCTGTCAGGCTGCTCCACGCGTTCCAGCTATCTGCCTGCTTACCTGGGAGGCTCGAGTTAGGCGGCCACCACACCAGGTGCATTGCTGTGTCCTCTGTGAAGTCCCAAGTGCACTGTCAGCACCAGGAGGTGCATCAACCATTGTTTGTGCCCTCGCCCAGTTCATGAAGCTGTACTTGACAGATGTCCCACCTCCTGTCTGCGTGCTCAGTGTGCGTTCTTTCCATCTCCGCCATCAGCCCCCGTGAACACGTGCTGCATCTTGTGTCCTGTGTTTATTCTCTTGCTGAGCATCAAGGGCCTTCATCCCATCCTTCCACGAGGAGGGAAAGGGACTAGACATGCATCTCAGCCTCTCCACTGGTACATGTGAAAGGAGAGTGTCGTCAGACCTCATCGTAAACACTGCAGCCGTGTGCCAGGGGCAGTAAGCAGGCTCAGCCCTCCCCACTACGTGTCAGGCCACGCAAGGGACCCCTCACTGCCCACGAGCCTGAGTGAAAAGGGAACGGGAGCCACACCCCCTCTGTGCATTCGGGTGGGGTGCAGATGGAGGCAACGTGGAGCCTTTAAAATACATTAGGGAACTTTTCACATTTCGAGGGGGAAATTGGCAGTTTCCTAAGCAACATAATTATAGGACAGTGCGGAATGTGTAATTAAACTTAACTATGAAGCAGATGATTGGAACAAAGCTGGGTGGCACGTTGTTTTTTCTGTTCCCATAGTGCTGGCAGACTGTCCCCTCCCCTTGTCCCTGAAGCGGCTTCAGCAGCAATTGCTCTGAATTTTTTTTTTTTTTTTTAATGAAATTATATGTTGCCAATTAAGCACAAGTTCTAAGTAAAGGAGCCTTTTTTGATTTGAGTGGCATCTTCCTTCTAGGTGACCTGGAGCACAGAACAGATGCAGAATGACAAGGACCTGAAAGCACAGCCTTGCTGGAACTTGAGCATGACTCTTTGTCTAATAATTCATTTAAAGACTTCCTCCCTTGCTTTTACTTTTATTCTTTCTTTGACCACGGTCCACAGTTTGGAGGCTTGTTTTTATGCACAGTTTTTGGTTTTTTCCCCCCATGTTTTAAAATAGTGGCATTAATTTCATTGATTGTGACTATCCAAGCTGTGACTGCCAAACTGAATCAGGGCTCCTTGAGAGCATGAATACGTGTGATTAGATTTACTAATTGCACTGGAAGGCAGAATCTCTGACTTCCAAAGCCGTTGATTTGAACAGAAGGCTTCAGGCCTCCGGATGAGATCACGGTTCAGTACGGCCTTGGTCTTGTCTCAGGAGGCTCATCATCTGAGGGGTCGGCTCCACAGACAGGGGTGCCTTCTGGATACAGCCCCGTATATGCCCACACACCCCTGAGTCCTTAGGTGCTGGTACCCGACATCTAAAGCAGGTCTAAACATGGGTGCAATCTGTCTCAGACTCCTTCGCTACCGGCCCGAGCTGGGTCTGAGTTTCCAAACTTTTACCAGCTAGCTCTGTCTGGAGGCTTTCCTGTTTGTTTTGTTTTGTTAAAGGATAAAACACAGTGAGGCTTTAAACCACAGTGACGGATGGCCTGAGGGAAAGAAAATGAAAACTAGCTGTATAATGAGCTTTGTATAGCTGACACCGTCAACCTGAGCCCAGTGTGAATGTCAAGGTTCGAAACTATAGCCAGCCTCATGTGTGGGTGACACCGTCACTAGAGGCGTCCTTAGCTGATAGTCACTGTCCTTGGGCGTCTATGGTAGACCCAGTACTGGCTTCCCCTTCTTTCTCCAAACGGGTTCTCTCTCAGTTTACATTGCCCAGGTTTATGTCTCCCGGTGCTAGTTAAACCAGTATGTGTTGAGCCTGTGCTCTGCGACCAGCCGCCTCCTTTCTGCTGTCATTGATCAGGTGTCCCCGTTCAATGCTGCATTTTTAACTTCACCGGGCGGTGCTCAGGTGCCGCTGGGCGAGGGCTGTACGGCCGTGGTTCTCCTTTCTGCTCTCATTGCAATTGCAGTCGGTTGTTGCGATTGTTGAAAGTTGCCTGCGATGCATGAGGCCAGAGGAACGGAGATAAGCAAGCCTTCCATGTGATTTTTTGGTGCTTCTCCGTCTAGGACTTAGCCTGGGTTTACCGTAGGTGTCAGAGTCTGAAATTTCCTCTGCCGTCCTTGCTTTTGTCTCTCCTGTCATCTTTGAGTTTCCCGAGACACCCAGTCTTCAGTAGGCTCTGGGGCTTATGGTGCTGTGAGCTGTGATCTCCTGTGATTATTATAAGGGAGACCTGTTGGTGTGATGGGGAAAGCAGGGGGGGCAGGGAAGTGTCCTCTCACTCTGTGACTGGGTCTCAGTGTTTTAATGAGCCCGAGCCCTTAGATTGCCACCTTCCCAGTGCTTCTCAGACCCAGCTTCATCTTTTAGATTAAGGTGACCAGATGTTAACATTGGTAAAGTGGGACACCATTGACCAGGGGTGGGGGGGGGGGGGTGTTCTTGATTAAAAATTGAGTCTATCTCCCGCCATTCCCTAGCTTGTCGTGCATTCTTTCCAAAAATCAGGACTTTTTTAAAATGCCACGGACGTGGGACAAAATGTTAAAGATTGGGGCTGTCCTGCCAAAAGCGGGATGTCTGGTCACCCTATTTTAGATGCGAAAAGAAGGCGGAACATGGCTGTACTCGGGCATTTTCCTTTACCCGGGTTGGTTAGGCTCTGGTAAAATAGTTCCCCCTGAGGAGAGGCCACTATTAAGGAGAACCACATGCTCTGAGCTTATTCTAACATGGTCACTTGTCACTGATTGAAGCAAGATATGGTTTCTCTCTGATCATCGCCTGCAGAACTTGGCAGGGCTCCTGGAGGTACTACTTAGGAAAGTGTGGGCAGCCCCTCAAGGCTGGGCCTGCAGGAGCTGTTACCGCTTAAGCGAGTCCATGTCGAGTCTCTAGTGAGCAGTCTGTCACCCTGTAAGTATGTCTGTCAGGCCCCTGTAGTGGCTTCTGCTCTCAGGGAGTTGTGACCCCTCTGTATTTGCCTGCTTCTCCAGTGTTGAGGGTGACAGCTTGACCTGTGACCTCAGTTTCCTGATGTAGTAAAGAGAGGTGTTGATGATGTTCAGGTCGCTCAGCCTTTTTCCTGTTGCAAGTGTCCAAGCTTTATTACACATCAGACCAGAAACCGGAAGTCCTCTCACTGGCTTTTCAGTAGGAGAAAATAAAATTCCCATTTATTTGAAGTATAAAGAGTAGCTGGGGGGTTTCATCCCATTGCTGGAAATTCCTGTGCTCAGTGGTAATATTGTCACAAATGTTCTTCTAGCAATGGATCCACCTCCTCAGGAGCTGAGTGTGGCTAAATCTGCTCAGAACTTACTGCTGTCAGAGTTTCCTGGCACCGATGACAGGCTTCCTAGAGAGACCCTCCCAGGGACCCACAGTGCTCGGGCTCAGCTGATTACTCTTGGTTTCATTAAGAAGACTCGGTTACCGTCAAAGCTCCATTAGAAAATCTTGTTCT
Source organism: Craseonycteris thonglongyai (assembly GCA_004027555.1). Lineage (NCBI taxonomy): Eukaryota > Metazoa > Chordata > Mammalia > Chiroptera > Craseonycteridae > Craseonycteris > Craseonycteris thonglongyai. The sequence continues at coordinate 13,870 of PVKE010000383.1, forward strand.
CTACCTTCAAAATGCACGCACACCACCTCTGTTCCCCACCTCTGCTGCCTGTGCAATAATCCAGCCCATTCACGTCCTCCCTGTGGTACCGGCAGTCTCCTAACGCTTCTGCCTGCTTCTGCCCTCTTCCTCTCGTCTGTCCTGCACAGTGTCCTGACTCTTAGGAAGCCAGAGCGCTCCTTCTAAAAGTTGCTCTCCTCACGTCCCTTCTGAGGACGTTCTCACTCCGAGTGAGTCTCAGGGTCACGGCATGGCCCCTAAGGCTCTATAATAGCCTGTCTGTCTGTCTTTGTCTCCATCTATGCCTCCCTCACTCAACTCCAGCCTCAAAGACCTCCTGTGTTGTCATGCACTAGGGCTGCCGTGACGAAGTGCCACACGTTGGCTGCTGCCTTCATCCGAGGCCTCTCTTCTTGACTTAAGTCATGGCCGCCCTGCTGTGTCCTCACATCCTCTTCTTAGAAGGCCGTATTTAAGTTCGTTGGCATTTTAAAGGCTCTGTCTCCCAATATAGTCACCTTCTGAGAGACCATGAACACACAGATTTGGGGGGTGGGAGGACACAATTCAGTCCACAGCCCCCTTACTGACCTTCAACCTCCCAGATGCCTCCCTGACTCTGCACCTGCACCTGCTGCTTCCACTCCTGGGAATCTGCTCCCCCGGGAGCCATCCAGCCCCTCTGTCACTTCCAGCAGGCTCAGAGTGGCCTTTCTTCACCACAGAATGTACGTTCATCCCTTTGCTCCATATCCACCTACCCGCTCTGTTTTCCTCCAAATGGAACACTTGTTACGTGCTCTGAGTTTACCGTTTGGCTTATGTCCTACTTGCCGGCACTAGGGTGTATGTACCGTGAGGACACGGCCTGGGGTTGGGTGTCCACCGGGCCCTTAGTGCCCGACGCGGGGCTTGCCACCCAGCAGGCCCCCTGCCGGTCCCCATGGAAGGAGCACTAAGTCCAAGGAGGTCCGGTGTTCTCCCAGTTGCCCCGAGGAAGGAAGTCACAGACACAGCTCTCCATCTCGCAGGTGCTGTAAGCTTTCTGGCTGTCGCTGTCCTTGCGGCCTCTGTCCATCCTGGAATGGAAGCAAAGTTAGCAGCCATACTGGTGTGCCCTCAGATGACCTTGCCCCAGCATGCTGACGCTCACACTTCGGTGAATCACTGCTGACTTTTCGCTTTTAAAATGCGAGTCACGTGACCTGAGGCCAGCCAGTGTGAGCACCGTGCCTAGCACCCCAGAAGGTCTTTTGTATCGGTCTAATAAAATTTAGGTGGTGATGTTCCCAAACGTCCCATTGTCTGCGGCAAAAATAGCTTTCCCCTTGGGAACTGCGCCATACACCTGATGTACCCAGGAGGGTTTCACATTGTCAGGTATTTTTATTTTTACCTTGACCTTAATTTTATCAACGTTTCCCCTGTCTTGGTAAAATCCAAGATTCCAAAATTTAATATAAATCATAACTAATAGACAATATTTTTCTCATATTTTATAAAGAACTGAAACACTATTGGTAACAGAAGAGACCGAATAACAAACTTCCCTCTGGCTGGTTTCTCAAGTGTCATTCGTCCAAAGGTCCCTATTGTTGGAGGCTTTTAGCATTCAAGACCCTGGTACATGTCATGCAGACCTGTCTACAAACATGAACGTACCGAGGTCAGGGAAGCCGGCTTGCTGACATGTCAGTTCTTGAGCGGCAGGCTCCTGTGCCCCAGTGCCTTTGCACATGCCATTCCCACTGACTCCCTCCCCTTCATTCTCTGCCCCTGTTCCGTGGCCCACTTCACACCCATTCATTCTCCAGGATCCCATTCTTCTGGCTTCTTTTTTTATCTCCTTGGTTTTGTTTCCTTATTACTGCCTTTAAACTACTTACTCAATTGAGAATTATATAATCGTATGCTTTATTATTTGTTTATTTCCTCTCAAACATGACACTTTTAGGACCAAGTCTTGTTTTGTCCTTGTCCTCACTGTCTAACATTGATCCATTTAAGTTATTTATTAAATGAACAATTAAAGAGATGATATGTGGAGTCCCTGCCGGCGTCTAAGTCCTTCATGGCCATAAGTGATAAGTGTCAGAGGTCAAAACTAACACCGGACTCGGGAGACATTGCCTTTCAAAGAGCTGATGGGACCATCGCAATGAGCTCAGTGAAGACCGGTGCGCTACACAGTATTGAGCTTTACACAAAATCTCAGTTACAAAAGCCACGAGAACCTGTATTTGTTACCTGGGTAGATATGAATTCTGTATCAACAAATGACCAAGAAGACCAAATTTTAATGGTTATTTTGGCAGAGGGGTCAGTTCTGCTAATAGCCTGGTAGCTTGCGGTAGAAACAAATAAAAGGTCAGATGTATTGAGTAATGGTTGTATGCCATGTGCTGTTATGAACATTTCACATATATTTACTTCATTACATTCTTCCAACAACTCTGCCAGGTAGACACTATCATTGTACCCATTTTGCAGATGCAGACACTGAGGCTCAGAGATGTTAAGTAAATTGTCCATTGTGGCAATGGATAGTAAAAGGCGAACCTGGACTTTGGACCCAGGCAGTTCTGATGGTGGCTCTTAAGTGTTTACATTTAATTCAGTAGTGTGCTAGTAAGCTTAAAAAAAAATTGATTTGACTGTTTCTGCGATAGAAATACTCCCACTGTGTCTAGTTTATGGCTTGCAAAACGTCTGGAAGTTAAACCGCTGCTCATGAACCTGCTCCAGCACACCATTTCCTCAGTCTCTCCCGTGGCCTGACCCTCTCATGCGCTGTCCCATCCTCTCTGCACAGTACCATGCACTCTGCGGAGTTAGTGGAAGTCACCTCAGTATCCTGACCTTCTCAGTGGTGAGTGGCATGTCCAGTTCCTGTTGCTCCCCATCCTCTCAGGGCTCTGTGCTGTCAGAGGTCTGGATTTGGGCAGTGAAATGATTTTCCAGGGAACTCTCAGCCATCGCTTTGGGGAGTGTGAAGTGACACGTGCTTCTTGGATATTTATAAATATATTTTAAGGGGAAGCTGGGATGGCTCAGCGGTTTAAGCACTCGCTTTACAGCCCTAGGGACCAAGAATCAAATCCCGGCCCCAGCCCATGTGGGCCCGTATGCTGAACTGGGGTGAGCTTCCCTGCAGGAGGCCCTCAGTTCAGTTCTCACCCTGCGTGGCCCCCACCCACCTGTGTGGAACAAAACCATGTTGAAAACTGATGAAGTTCAACTATGGAGACTGCTCTGGGCCCTCCCCTTCTCTCTGTCTCTGTGAAAAACAATTTAAAAAAATAATAATAAATATATAAATATATTTTAAGTGGAAAAAATATTAAGATCCTTTGATTTCACATTTCCATTTCTACAATGGACTTAAAGGAAGTATTTTTCCAAATAAGCATAAAACGGGCTGGGTGTGGATGCTTATCATTGGGCTCAGATAAGGGGCAGAGTACGTTTGGGGAAAGAGCACAGGATGTGAGTGAGGAGCCAGACTCAGGGCCTGTGCAAATGCCAGACCGACATGCAGCAGTGCTTCCTCGTCTGGGCGACCAGAAGCACGTTAGGGTTAGAGCCATTTTTATTTTTTAAGACAGCATTCTGAAATGAAGGCAGAGCAAAGCCTTTCGGCGATATAACAACTGTGAGATACATGATCTCCCTAAGACTTGAACACTTACGCTGTTTATCATGTCAGCAGAGTGGGAACGAGAGTAGCCAGTGTGTACCTCATGTGGCATGACAGGGGCCCGGTTTGTTCCCCGGGGGCCATGGGGTGGGGGGAGGTTGCTCAGGGCTGCTTTTGGGGAGAACCACAGGCCTCCCCACTCTGCCTGCAATTCTCTCGTCGCCCTCCACCCACAGCTCCAGAGAGCTTTGCCAGTGACAGAGTAATTAAGAAAAATGTCCTCGTTAATCTTGTTATCAAGGAAGCTTTTTGAGTCTCTTGTTTTGCATTTTCCATGGTTCACCTGAAACTGTCCCAGAATTAACAGAGAGGCCAGCCAGTCATCAGACAAGGAGGTGGGATGCACACGGGGGGCTTGTTTCTGCTGGAACAGGGACCTTGGGATCAGAACTGGTATCCAACGTGCACGAAGGGGCAGGAGGTGCCTGCCCAGGCAGCGTCACCTGGAAACACAAGTCGGTTCCTCCATCACTACTCCAACAGGCGTGCCAGCCCACAGCCTCTTTGCAAGTCCCTCCCGTGTTCCCAACCGCCCCCTGGCTTCAGGGGACCTCTTCCTCGTAACAGGGGTACGGAGTATGGAGTCTGTGCCTGTGGGCCCGTGGACGGGACAGTCTCGTGCTGGCTCTCTGTCACCTCACACTTTTTTATTTTCTTGCCGATTCTCAGTCACAGTATTTACAGGAAGCATTTCCAGCAAATACTTGCCAAGTGTTTTCCATAAACAGACAGCGAAGGATGTTTTCCACACACTCCAGCGCTCTGCACGTGTTTGTTTTCACAGTGCACCAAGAAGGTGCGTGCGCCGTCCCCCTTTGAAATGCGGGCTTTGGCCCAGTGAGACTTGGCTCCTGAGTCTGCCCCTCACTGTGGCCTCATCCTGCAGGGGCCCCCAGACACACGCCTTGGACACAGGGAGTTTCCAAAGGACGTTTCCTCCGCAGCGTGGATTCGCGGGTTGCTGCATGTTCCAACTGCTGAGTAACTTCTGGGGCCTGAGCCCCCCCCGCCCCCCGATGAAGGGAAGGGTGAGGGCAGAGGATGCTGGAAGCATCCCAGGAGCTGTTGCTTCTGGTAAAATCCACAGGGACATAGGATGGACGACGAGGGTGGCAGGGGAGATGAAGACGGTGGTGACTCAGCTCAGAGGCCTGAGAATGTACAGAAATGATAGATGATGGACATTCTCATGCGACAACCAGGCAAGTTGGTGTTGACCGTGATGGACAGGGAGGGATGCCCACTGGACCCTGCGTGGGCACTTCCAGCCCCCGCAAGAGGCCAGAACTGTGTCCCATGTTGTCTGTGTGCCGGCTCAGTGACCCCTTTGTTAACACGTGCTGAGCGTGTGTGTGACCCTGCCTCTACCATGTGAGCCAGGCACCAGGGGTGGAGGTGTGGTTCCTGCCCCTCCAGCGGAAGTCACACACAGGGAGGTCACCGCCACTGGTGGCAGGAAGTGAGAATTGCTGTGGGATTTTAGAGGAAGGAACTGCATGAAGTTTTATGAGGAAAGTGACATCGGGTGGGTCAGAAGGAGAAGGGAAATTGAGACAGGTGCAGCGGGACATCAGGAGAAGCGATTTGCATGGAAGAAAAGCCACCTGGACCTACCTCCGTAGGAGGACCGTTTCACAGAAGAGATCTCTCTTTAGTAGAAGTAGCCGAGATGTGGGATGCTTATATACAGAAGGAGATGCAATGAGATAGAGTGCACTTAAAAAGCTAGATTTTAATAGGGGAAAAATTAAGATTTTCTTTGCACATGCCTTTAAATTCAAGTCAAGCAACATGTGCCTTCATTTCTTAATTCGATTTCAATAAATAATTTTCCCACGGTAGCTAATTTAATGCATATCAGAAATTATGGAATCAGAAAATTAACATTTTTCTGTTCAAAAATGTCTCTAAAAAAGGTTGGTTTATTATTGTCCAGAAGAGGGTGATGGGAAATAGTTCTCTGTCCTCCACTGTCCATCTCTCCAGTCCATTCCCCCAAACCAGAGTGACTTTATGAGTCTGAACTAAGTGAGAAAATGGGATGGGAGCTGATGTACAGGAACGTGTTTCAGCACTAGTTCTCCTGGAATGTGTGTGTTTAGTCAAGACAATTATATGTAAATATGTTTAAAAAAAATGGATGTGGTGTATAACTTGGCTTTCCAACTACAATAACTGTTAAGACACTGGTGACAATTCCCCAGTAAGAAATCAGGCTTGAGAAATGTCAAGCCTAATTTTTCAAACAACAGTGACTGTCAGACAGCACCGACGTCTTGGTGTCTTTGCATTCCGTGGAAGGAGACAGGAGGCATTTGTATTCAGTGACGTGATGTTGAGTGAGTCAAAATTCTGCCCTGTGATCAGGTGATTTATTGCTAATATTGCCCCAGATGCAGAAGGGCGTCTCTGACTTCACTGAGGACCTACTTCCTACTTGCCATTCATCTTTCTTGCATCCCAGAGCTCACCTCTTCTGCATTTTTGCAAGGTCCTCGGGTGATCGGTGAGTGCTTTAAATTGGGAGGAGACCAACGAAGTATCTGCAAAATACTGATACATATGAACTTTCATAAAAAATGCAAGGCAGTGGGTGTAATGTGCAGTTAAGCCTGTGCAGTGACATCCTTCCCCATCCGTGGACGCCACACAGAATAAGCATTCGAAGCGCTTCGAAAGGCTCCATGCCTGACTGGGCTCCCAGAACCGGTGTGCCTGTCCTGGGGTGTCCTGTAGGACTAGCATCCTGGGTCATTCCAAACCATGACCTCTACTGCCCCTCTCTGGTCAGTTCTGTCGCCTGGCTTGGACATAGAGATGTTCCACGCCACCCAAGAAATGGTTCCAGCCCCAGGGCAGAAATCGCGAGGCTTGCTATGGGGTCTGGATGTGGGCATGTCGTGGTGACAGCAGGCACAGAAGTGGGGCTCCCAGACCAGGTTCCTCCCCTGTAACGTGTCCCTCCTCGATAGCTTGTGAGGACCACGTGAGTTAGACCCTTGAGAGTTTGTGCATGGTCATCACCCCACGTGCATTCCCTCGACTTTGAACTGAGGTCGAATTCACGTCACATAAAATGACCAATGACGAAGTGAAATATTCCGCAACATTTAGTACATTCACAATGTTGTACAAACACTACCTTTGTCTACTTCCAAGGCCCCACAAGGAAACCCCACAAGGAAACCCCGGACATATTAAGCAGTTGCTCCCCATACCCCCCACCCCCAGCTCCAGGCAACCACCAATCTACATTCTCTGTCCTTGAATTACAACTCTTTATTAATGATATTTTTATGAGGCACAAAATCAGTTATTTCTTCTTCCATCTGCTCTCATTGCTTTGCATGTCTTTAAAAATGGGAGGTTTGCTAGTAATGGGAACTCAGAGTATGGGCATGGCATAACTGTAAGTCAGTGGTTTGTGAAGTGAGGTCCCACACTAACAGCTTCTTCCTTACCTGGGAACTTAGAACAGACTCTTGGGTCTACCCCAGCACTGAGTTATATCTCTGGAGGTAGGGCCCACCGTCAGTGTTTTAATAACTTTCCAGATGATTCCAATGCAAGTTCAAGTTAGAGAACCAGTACTTTAAATAAATAAGATGGTACCTCTCCAAGCCTATAGTAATGTCTGCAGGTGGCTGCCACACCTGTGGCATCCTCGGGCCCAGGGACACAGGTACTAGCGTAAGAAAGAAGGTCTTCTAGCCCAGTTTCTCTAATGCGGTGACAGGAGGGTTGATATGCAGGCACGAAAACAGGTCATCCCTACCGCCATTTAGGCCAGAAGTCCCCAACCCCAGGACCACGAGCTGGTATTCGTCCATGGCCTGTTAGGAACTGGAGCGACAGAAGAAGGTGACCATCAGCCCAGCGAGCAAATTTTCTTCTCCTGTTTACAGCCGCTCCCCGTTGTTTGCGTTACTCTGAGCTCCATCTCGTGTCAGATCAGCAGCGCAGTAGATTCTCAAACCCTATTGTGAACTGCGCATGTGAGGGATCTAGGTTGCGGCTCCTAATGAGAATCTAATGCCAGATGATCTGAGGTGGAGCTGAGGCGGTGATGTTAGCGCTGGGGAGTGGCTGTAAATACAGATTAACATGAGCAGGGAGGTTTGACTGCATTATGATGAGTTGTATAATTATTTGATTATAAGTACAATGTAATAATATAGAAATAAGGTGCACAATAAATGTAATGTGCTTTTAATCATCCCAAAGCTACCATCTGTGGAAAAATTGACTTCCTTGAAACCGGTCTCTGGAGCCAAAAAGGTTGGGGACCGCTGATAACCCTTTCCCCTCTTTGTGCTACCCCACTTCATCCTCCGGCGGGTGTGGGGGTCTCCCCAGCAGAGCATCGCTGGGGTTGCCTGCTGTGTCCCACACATCCTGCTTCTTTGTTGCCTTTATCAGAGCACAGACAGAGTTTCTTTTTGGTTGATTAATGTTCAATTCGGGTCCATTATGAACCTCCAGGCTTTAATTACTACACCATTATCCAGTCAATTCCTTGCCATCTTATATTTATGGCTTTTATTATGCCTCTGTATGTACAATTGCCTAATTTTGTTCTGGAAGGATTTCACCTCATTAGCTGGGTTTTATACCATTCTTCTCATTTGTCCAGGCTGCTATTTATCTCTGCTCTCTCCATGTGCTTTCTACTGTTCTTTTTTTTTTTTTCCCCCCCCATCAACCTGACCCCTTATGCGCTCTTTTTTGTCTTTTTCCGGGGATGCATTGTTCGTTTGCCCTTGGACATAGCTCTTGAAGTTTTTGCACACTCTGCTCTGGGTGTCTTATTTCCTGGTCACGCGCTTAAGCCACTCATTGCATCTCCCTTGCATGGTGTTCCTGGCCCCTGCAAAGGCCTGGAGGCCTGGCTCCTTACCTCTGGAAAGACCTGCGGCAGCTGCCTCTCTCTGATTGGCCAATTAAGGATCAGGGCAGGTGTGTGGATGGGGCACTTTTTCTTTTTTTAAGAGAACACTGCTAAAAGTACCTTGTGGATGTTCTCTGAAATGCTTTGCTAACACGTTCCTCACTGACCCCAGTGCCCCAGAAGAATTTAGGCTTTGGCTTACATGCTTGCATACGTTTTAGATTCCACCGCAGACCTGCTGAATTAAACTTTTGGGGAGCAGGCCAGCAATCTCTGTGTAATAAGCCCTCCTGATGATGCAAATTTTGATGACCACTCAAGTGTGAAATCACCATTTTGAACAGATGCTGGAAGAACGTCAGAAACCATCTGCGTCAGAAACAACATTTATTCCACCTGAGTCCTTACTTTGCCAAAGAACAAGATGAATCATCTCTAGAACAGTTGTGTTTTGTTTTCTGTTGGTGTGTGTGTGTGTGTGTGTATTTTTTCAACAGCTTTTCCCTAAAGCTATACGAGCATGTCAGTAAAGCACCCTAGAACAGAGGCCATGTCATTATTATAGCAATAGTAGACCAGTTGTCCTCATCATTGAGTGTTTGCGATGTCTCGGGCACTCTATTATTACCTCCATTCTTTCTTTCATTTAACCTTTGCAGCCCTTAGTGAGTAGGGATTTCTGTCCCCATTTTTATGGGAGAAAACTTAGGTGCAGGAGAGTGCATAAAGTCACCGAGTCTGTTTTTTCAGATCTTGGAAAATCATCTCTGTTTTGAACCATGGAGCCAATGACGCATCTGTTACCATCTTAAGGACTCTCCTGGTCAAAGGTTTATTGCTAACGCACCATCTTCTTTTTTCAGTAGGAATAGGTGTATTATGTCTTGCGAGGAATCAGTAACCAAGAATGGGAGCAACGGGGTCTGGCCACCTACGTTCCTTTGCTGACTCTATTTGTGTCTGTGCTTTGTGACCCGGGGCAAATTGCACAACCTCTCTTTGTATCCATTTCTCCATCTGTAAAGTGGGAGGGTGCAGTATGTCTGTGATGAGGAAGTATGTGCCTTAAATGAGACACGCAGTGAAAGCGCTGTGCAGGCGGCCTGGGCAATGCACGCTCTTGATAAGTATTAGCTGCTGCTTACCTTTCTCTGCACCTTTAGATCTGTCTCTTCTGGGTTTCTTCACTTTGGGGCTCACTTCCCTTATCTGTAACAGGTGATTGGTGAATCGGGTGTCCTGGCAGCCTAGCGTTCTGATTGGTTTTCCTGCGTGGCACACTTTCTGTATTGCAGTATTCTTTGTCCTTGACTCATCTAAAGCCATCTTATTAGGGCTCTGGCATGTTTTTGGTTTTAGGCACTTGCTCAAAAGTCATGATCGCAATTAAGCTCTGGTGCCGCCCCCTTGACACAGCTTGGCATTCTCTCTGATGCTTGTCTCTGGGCTCTGGGACCAATTGCCATTAGCATTTGTACCTAATGGGGGACACAGGAGAAGTGACTCCCTCATGGCCCCCAAGTCTCTGTGGGAGAGTCACAAGCTGGACTTACCCTTTGACCTCAGGAGAGATCTGGGTTGGCTTCTTTCTGGGGTGTTCCCTGATTCTGTTATTGATGCAAAACTACTCCTGTGCCGTGGGAGCAGGCACCTGAATTGATGCAGATAAGGCCGTTTGTTTATTTGTTGGTTGAATGTGGGAGGAGATTGGCATTTCCTCTGGTGGGTCAGGAGATGGATTTCAACAGAGCTTGTGAGGTTGACAAGACAGGACTGGTGTCTGATGGGGTCCGTAACTGTTTAGTTCTGGGACTTGTCACCCAACCCATCCAGCCATGACTTGCACTTGGGTGGCCCGGCTCATCCTCCGTGTCTGCAGCACCTTGTCCTGCGGAGGAGTCCTGCTTGAATGTGAGCACTTGCATATGGGACTTCCTGTCGTAACTAGGAGATGACTCTGCTACTTCATCTGCTTCTCACGAAGTGATGTGGCGGGAGCCCCTGGAATCCTCGGGGGTGTCCCCCAAGACCCGTCCTCAGACAGCCAGCTTCACTGCTGCCAGGATTTTGATTTGGTTGCTGGGAGAAGCGTTGTGTGAAGTGCTAGGCAGGGCTGCACAGGAACAGGAAGGGGGAAGGCAAGAACAAGGTAATACACACCGCGCAGTCAAGTCTGAGGCCGTTGGCCTTTGTGTCGTGATTTAAGATGCACAGCCATCCTACGAAGTGGGTTTTACAGAACGTTTGTCTCTCTCACAAAGACATGGCATGCCTTGTGCAAACTTGTACTAGGTTTGCCCAGGTTCTTCACGTCATCCATGCTTCCCATAGTGGCTCTGCGTCAGAATTGGGCTGAGGCCAACAATCCCCTCTGTCTTTGGTGACAACACACACTGCCTTGGTGGCCTGCAGGGAGACCATGTACTTCAGGTGACCCTCCATTAGAGTCAAAGCATCTTGAAAAAGAAAGCTCCCTAGATGAGGCGACGGAAGAGGCTCTCAAGGCACCAGGGCTGTCTTCAAGGGAAGCAGAAAGGATAGGACTGGGCCCCATGGGGATAACTCAACAGGAAGTGGAGGAAAGTGTGTTGGGGACAGCCAGCTAGATAGAAGCCAGCAACCAGATGCCCCCGCTGACGGGGCAAGGGTCAGAGAAGGGGCGGAACTAGAGGAAGGCCGGCCTTTAGTGGTCACACCCACACCAAATACATTGGTGCTCTGCACCACTGGGGAAGAAAGTGAAGAGACAGAGCATTCAGAGGAAAACGCACCATTTATGGAGAGAACGCTTGCGGCACCCTCCCTCCCGGCAGCTTTGCTTGTTACTCATCTTCAGGGATCAATGAGATAAGAGAGAACCTTTGTCCAAGAAGGGAGGGACTTATAAGCGCACTTCAGTGAGATAGAGAGAATTAAGCGAAGTTCTCTTAGCCTCTGTACACATCCATTCAGTTTTATGGCAATAAGAATGTGAAGGCAACCTGTAAAATATAACGGGGCAGGAAGAGGTTTGGAAATTGAAGACCTTAGAAATTAAATTCCAGGACTGGCCGAGGCTAGTTCTATGATCTAAGCAACTCACCCTTCCTCTTGTTTCAACATTTGAAGAGAATAGTAAGAAGAATACCTGTGTTATCAATCATATGGACTTGTTGGGCATCATTTGATGGAATATGTATAAATATACCCCATAAGCTCTGCAGTATTTTATAAAATGTCTTATAGATAATATTACAAAACTATCCCATGTTTTATTTTATAAAACACACAGATAGTTACAACTTCTTTTGATGTACAGCGTGTTCTCAGATGAGTGATAATGGCAGGTTTCAAACTCCATCCGTCATGGTTTCTGTTCTAGTATGTTTGCTCTTATAACTGAAATGTAAGGGGGAAATAAAGATGAAAAATAAGTCTTGATATTTCTAAATGAAACTTCAAAATTTTTCAGGTGGACATTGTTAATAGTAGTATGTTGGCATTGAATATAGATATATCAGTATGTAAAATTTTTTTTAAAAAGCCATCATCCAGTTTAAGAATTACTTCTCATTATAGTAATTATCTAACTATTAGTAATAGCTAACTGATAGTAACATTTATCATCATAGCCTTTTCTCAAATATTTCTGTAAGAATGTTGACATGAAAACCCACTTGGGTAACTTTCAAGATGTGTGTGTCTGCTTTGGCTAAAGACATCAGTCAGGAAGAAGGGTTTATTTTTCTTTAGATGGGTAAATATAGTAAGATGGATGATACAGTAAAGAATAAGGAGTGGGGCTGATTTGCATATTGATTACTGAAATTGCTCGTTAATTTAGTGCCTGCTAATAAACTGTGCCTTGGAAATGATTCTAGAACATTTTATTGGCTGCAGTAATTCTACCTCCAGCGTATGCAGATTGCATCCTCATTAAATATTGAGGCGCTCATGAAATGTTAATAGAATGTTAATGGCAAATGCGGGGGAATGTTCTCCCTGGGAGCTGGGAGCCACTGTCAACTACCTGTCTCCTGTCTTTACGCTCTGTCTTCTTCCCACTCCGTTTTGCCCATTTCTTTCCCCGTCATCAGGAGGTTCAGATTCGCTCCTCTGTCTCAGAGACAGAATTTTAAAAGAGAAACAGAGATTCCCTGACGGATGGGAATTTAGTTGTTCCCCCTGCCCTCCTGCTTTCCTGAACTGGGATTCCTGGTTAGAACCACAAAGGGTTTTCCTGAAAGGAGGAGGCTGATTCAGGCTCAATCAAATGAGACTGTGCTCAGCACCTGGTCCAGAAGAGACCTGGATGAGGAGGGAGGGGGTTTTCAGGGACCCCCACGTGGCTGTTCCCTGCTTGTCAGGAGAAGGAATTCGGTTGGTGTTTACGTGCAGCTTTATCGGGGGGGGGGGGGGAAGCCCACCTGGAATACATGTTTCCTAGAAACTGAAAAGGAAGAACTTTTCCCCCAAATCCCCAGGACAGTAAAGGCGATGTTCACCATGACGGGCAGGGCACGCTGATGCACACGAGTGCAGGCAGCTAGGCTGGGAAGCCCCACCGAATGGGACGGCTCCCTGACTTCTCAGACAGTCTTGAGGGCACAAAGCCATGAGGATACAGGCTGCGAATCTGCCTGTGCCGCATCAGGTGGACGAGGAGATCGACTGAGCACACTCTGTGTTGTGCGATGACTAGGTATCAACGCGATGCTGCCAGGAATGTCCCCTGTTGGAAGCTATTTGGTTTGTTATTGGGGGACTGTTAAGGCGTGCCATCATTTGTGTGTCTGTTTGAGTAGTTGTGACAGTTTTGTGAAGAAAATAATTGGAGCACATTTTTATTAAAACCCTCCTCCTTTGAAAGTTTGAAACACTGCAGCTGATGGTCTCCCTCATGTGATTTCACTAGTGGGAACCCCATCTGTAGCCATAAAATAGCACTTGCATTTATTTTTTCTTCTAACCTTTCTCTTCTCTCTTTCCTTCTCCCCTCCTTCCAAAAGTTCGCCCTTTTATTTCTCATTTCCGAAAGCCTTCCCCTCACAGCACGTTCCGTGATGTCTCGTGCTGCCTCTCTGCCTGTTTTGCTCACTTGCTACACGAGTCACTGTGCAGGCCCTCACTCTGCAGAAGGGCCATGCCTTCTCTCTTACTCCCAACGAACTGTCCACTCCCCACAACTGTAAATGTTTCCTAAAACCAATCAGGCCACCACTGGCCTGCCTGAACCTCCCAGTTGGCCTCCCAGACTCTTAGCATGACACCCCACACAGCCCGGGAGCAGGGCTGGCCCACCTCTGAGGATCCTCTGCCTCCCTCAGAATCCTGGAACCCAAACTACGGCCCCACCCAGCCCCAGACCCTGCCCGCTGGGTATGGCAGGCAGCATGCTGGCCTGCCGGAGGCACGCCCTCCTCTGCTCAGGGGCTCTGCCCATGATCCACGAACTGGGAAGTTCCTCCTCATGACTATGACTTGGTGAGCTCCTTCCCATCCTGTGGTTCCCAGTAGTCACCTGGTTACCTAAACTCTCCTCCCGGGTCTTCCCCGTGACTCTTGACCACCTCGGCCAGTTCATTTCTTCATGGCACTTGTAATCGATTTGATCACCTCTCTTGGTTTATCTCCCTCAGTTACGGTGAATGTTCACAAGGTCAGAGCCCTGGTCTGTCTCGCTCTCCACTTGATGGTGTCTTCCTGGGAGATAACAGATGCTCAGTCACCATTGTTGATCAAATGAGTGACACACTATTCCTGCCCCTCAAGACTTCATAGCCTAAGGGGAGAGGCCACCTCAGCAGGCACACAGACACCTGCTCCAGCGGTGTGGCCCGTGAGGAGGTGGCAGACGGTGGTGCAGGGGGCGTTGGAGGTGGCATCAGAGATATCAATATAGGAATCTGAAGTTTAGTAACTTTAAATAAGAATTTTGTTGTTTTGTTTTGCTTTTGTTTAATCATGGATAGTATGGCTCCCTTAGTTGTAGCAGGAATATCTCAAATGGCCTTAAGGAAACAACAGAATTCGTTAGGGGACCAAAAGGTTTTCAGAGGAATGGCTGAGCAAAGAAACCACAAAGACAGGGAAGACACTTCACTACAGAAACCGGTGGGACAAGCCACCCAAGTGCTCTCCTCGCTGTTTCCTTTGCATTTTGTCTCCTTCCTTCCTTCCTTCCTTCGCTCCTGCACTCATATCCATTGGGTGCTGTCAGCATAGTTGGGCCAACTCTTCCCTTTTCCTGAGATAAGGCTCAGGGAAGACCTGGGTGGTCCAGTTTGTGTCACGTGTCTCTTAGGTGTGGTTCAGTCCACGAAGACCAGAGGTGAGATCTTGTAAGAACAGAGAAACTTCTCTGGGAAACATGTGGTTACAACACAGGAGTTGAAGTCACAGGAGAAGAGATACTATTTCCAGGAAAGGGAGGATGTGACTGGGAGGACAGGAGAGAGACTTTGTCACTTAAGTAAAAAATGCTTGATTGTACTATTTTGGAAAACTTCCCAGGCATCTCGGAAACCAACAGCAAAATATCCTCTTACAGGGTCTGAGAAGGCTCCAGACTATTTGGAAAATGTACGAAGTTTAGGTTGTGTGTCCTGAGAATACACTGGAATACACTTTGGTCTCGGCCCGAGCGCTTTCGTTTGGTGGTCTGCAGAGGCTCTATTTCTCGATTCCAGCCAACGTCCGTGATGTTTTATATAAGCTCGCTTCCCTCTGTGACTGGTTCCCTGTTCTGCTTTCAGATTGTGCTGGAGAATAGTAGCCGAGAAGATAAGCACGAATGTCCCTTCGGCCGCAGCAGCATAGAGTTGACCAAGATGCTGTGTGAGATCCTAAAAGTGGGCGAGCTGCGTAAGTACACTGGGTGCCCACGTGGGCATCAAGCTGGTGGAGACTGGCTTCGGGGACTGTGCTCTGACCCCCATGCAGAGCCCCCAGGTGCTGACAGCTGTGCACGGGCGTCACGTGGACCGAACACTCTTTGGCTCAGGCTTCCAGCATGTGTACTTCTGCATGTCTGCTCTGGGACTAAACGCTCTTAAAATCCACAAGAATGGAAAAATTGGCAGGGGCTGTGACTGAATCCCAAATATTAGAAAAATGAGCGTCTATTAAAACAGACTTGCATTTAATACTCTGTTTGGAAAAAAGATGCATGGATTTCTTTTATTTTATTTTATAATTCTAGTTTTTAACCTACCAGTAGATCATTTTCTTTTGAAACAATTTTACTCTATCGAGAAAAAACAGAATACCTTAATGCTGTCTCTTGCTCCCAGTATCTCACTTGTTTAAAATGCTTTCTCTAGGAAGGAAGGAATTATTGAAGAAAATGGGCAGCTGATTGGGAAAAATATAACCAGAGATATTGCTGTTTTTTTACTTATATTACAAAATTTAGGCGAAGACCCCCAGAAAAAGAGGCTGCCATCATTGTCTTTCCTTTTGCTCGTGGGCATCATTTGGCTTTAACTTGTTGGAATGAATCTGATTGAACCTGGCCCGTAATCACTGTCAAGGATGAGCTTCCATAAAGCAGCTGCTTCCATTCCTTCCCACATCGATGGAGCTGACACAGATATAAATCTTTCCTTGTAGGCTTAATAACGTGGGCACGTGAGCAGTCTGTTGGGTGTTTGGCATTACTGTGGAAGCATAAATATTCAGTCACCTGCTTGAGCGCTTAAAAAAAAATGGTCTGGAATGATTAATGGGAAGAAATCCAATGATTAAATTGGAAAAGGGGTTATGTTTTATTTACAGAGTAGAACCAACTACAGTACCCCTAAAGTAAACTAGAAAACTCAGTAAGGAAAAGACTAAGAAGTCGTGGCCATTGGATTAAGCACAACTGAGGTTATATCTCCTGTGTGGGTGGGTGGGGGAAGGAAGCTGAAGTTGACGTGGAATTGATATGAAAGTTCATCATGTGTGAGTTGAAATCCAGGCATTTTTGTACAAGTGGACTAGCAGCCTGACCGGAGGGATTTCTGTGTCAGTCTGCTCGGGTTCACTGATCACCGGTGTGGACATTTCTGTTGACCTGGATCCTTCATGTGAGTTTTCCTTCCTGCTCCTCACTCGGCCGCCTTGAGATTTATGTATGACACATAGTTGCTGTGTTTTCAGCTGAAGGATCAACGTTCTGAGTCAAACAAATCCCACGGAATCTCTCAGCCTGGCCACCGTGACTACTTCCTGTTAATCTCGGTTCTATGGGGGCAGTGTGGGGACTGTAGAAGGCCACTTGCTAAAAAGCATTGCCACTTACCACCTTTGTGTCCTTGGGTAACATACTCACACGCTTCGCTGTGCTCTTATACCCCCACATCTTCGCAAGCACAGATGGGCAGTATTTGAGGGCGATAATGTGAGTATAGCCATGCGTGGCATGACGATAGTGTGATCAGTGATGGACCGCATATACATAAGATTATCATGGAGCTGAAAAATTCCTGTGGCCTAGTGATGGTATAGCCATGATAATGTCATAGTGCAACACATTATGCACGTGTTTGTGGTGACACTGGTGTGCACAAGGATACAGGGCTGCCAGGTGTATAGAAGTGCAGCACATACAATTATGCACAGTACTTAATACTTGATAATGACAATGAGTGACTGTTGGTGGTTTATGGATTTCCTGTACGCTACCTTACAGTATGTTGTGTTAAGCTGACAGCAGCCTCAGATGTGTGTCGTGTTTATCGCATCTCTTGTTTGCATCACTTCTCATCTGCTTGACCCAATCTCGTCCTGTTGTGAGCAATAGCACGCTGTGCAGGCTTGTAGTCTAGGAGCATTAGGCTACACCATATAGCCTGGGCGTGCAGTGGGCTGTGCCATCGAGGACTGTGGAAGTGCACACTGTGACATTGTCACAGCGACATAATTACTTCATAACGCATTTGACAGGAGGCAGCTCCATCATCAAGCATCACAGGACTGTCATCGTCGTCATTTGGCTTGATCGCAGGTCACCTCCACGACTGAAATTGCAGCCCCAGGAGGGAGAGTCCCCCTGGGAACAAACAGTTCAACCCAGGGGGACTCACTTGGCAAAGACGAACACATTCCAGGCAGTATGAGCACGAGGTAGACGTGGGTCAGTGGGGGACCACCTGGTGGGGGAAGGGGAAGCGTGGTAGCAGTCTGAGCAGTGTCACTCAGGTCACTGCCAGCTTTGGAGGCGGGAAGGGCACAGAACAGGGGCTGGCTGGGGGCTGAGGTACGGCAGCCCTTCCAGACTTGTGAGGACTTGGTAGTCAAGCCAGCTCCTCTGAGCAGAGGTAACAGAGTGGAGGTGAAGGCAAACACCTCGGGGATCCCTGGGGGTACCCCAGATGCTGTTCTTGGACTGTAGATTATTTCATATCCCACCTTCTGCTGGAAAGATGGCTCCCAACATTCTGCTACACTCGCTGAGTACCTGGTCAGACCTGGTCTCTACAGCAAGGCTGGCCTTGGAGGGGAAAAGCACCACGTGCTCATGGCAGGTTCCCTGTGTCTAAGATGACAAGTTCATTTATCCATCTGCTCCGTCCAAATCTATCGATTACTTACAATGCGCCGGGGCCTATGATCAATGCTGCGCATGCAAAGCTGAACCAGATATGGTCCCTTTGCCCTGGAAACTTCCACTCCAGAAGCCCAAGAACGAGTTGGGACTGATACTTCTTCCCACTAGTTATAAGTCATTTGTTTTGTAATCTGTTCAAAGCCTATTTGGGGGGGGGGAGGTTCATCACTTAAGTTTTGAGGTTGACCCGCTGCCTCGCACCCACTGTGAAGGCCATTATGGACATTTTGCAAGGCTAACACAAGACTCCCATGTTTCTGAAGTCAACATGCGCACATGAGTTGTTTTCTGCTCATAAAATATTAAAGGACCGCTACATTCTGACTGAGTGCTAGACATCAAATGATGAAACGCCCCGTGGTAAGAGGGAAATTGCTTTTTAATGGATTGCCTCTTGCCTGTTGCCATATTAAATAAGTTACTAACACGAAAAACAGGTCTGAGTGCCCCCTTATGCTGAAGGAGATGTCGATCTTTCTCTTGAGAAAATTAGTTTCCCAAACAAATCCATCATCTCTTGGATTGCATGTGTCTGCTTTTCTCCATTTCTAATTTCATGGATCTTCTCAGGTTTGTGTTAATAATTGACCTGGAAGATCGTGGCCACACTAGGTATATAAGCAAGTGCTGAGCCCAAAGACGTGCCCAAGAAAACCCTCAATGATTGCAAAACAGCACAGATGTGAAAGGAGAACCATTCCATTTCCTAGCTACATTTTATCTTTTGATTTAACTTGAGGTCCTTGGAGGAAACTTAGTTCTGAATCACCAATTATATTTGGATGTTTAAAGCAAGCATATTAGTGTTCCATTAAATGACTGATAGCAAATATTTATGCACAGTTTTTTTTAAGTTACTCTTTTAAAAGTACTTTTTTTTTTCTTCCCAGTTATTGACATTGCAAGGGGCCAGTGTTTAATAGTGTGGTATAAAAAAGCAATGCCTGTTTATATTCTCAAACCACTTTATCAAAGTTACTTAACTGAAGGCTGTAACACCCCCAGGAATTAATCAAGATCAATAGCATCTATGTTTATTAATGAAGAGGAGGCTTGCCTTTGCTACATCTCACCTCGGGTCATTGAGTTCAAATTGGTGTCCAGGAAGCCTAAAGAGCAATATAGAAAGAGGCAGGGAAGTCCACTGGTTGCCTTTTGGCATCTGGATGACCCATTTTTAAATCACCACTCAGCTACAAAGTAAGTGCCTTCTCAGTTCTGAGCTCTGGTTCCTTATCTCTAAAAGAAAAGACTGCTTGCTGTACATAATTGTTGGGAAGATTAAATGAGATCATGGATATTGGCTTCGCTGAAAGACTGATTGTTGTTGTTGTTGTTGTTGTTTATTCATTTTTTTGCAAGTGATAGACTCTCACTTTTCATAAGCAAACTATAGGTTAAGCTAGGGAGGGGGCGTTTAAGTGGCTGCCCAAACCAGGACCTGGAACAATGTCCCCTGTGCCCTCTACATTGCCCCTAAAATTATTCTCATTAACCTGCTTTCTCCATGAGGTTCTTTTGAGAGCAGGGTACTTGTTTTCCTCTAGTTTCAACTTTTAAAAAATCACAAAGAACTTGTGTGAACCTGGATGTGGTCACAGATGCGAATGGCCTGGGCTTTGTAGTTGGCAGCCCCAGTCAGGAGAATAGAATGAAGGGGAGAGAAGAGCAAGTCTTCAAAGGATGAGCTGTAATATATTTGTCAGGGGTGGGGAAGCATAGGAGGGAGCCCTCACAGAAAAGAGGCTTAGCACAGACAGACCCATAGGCTCTTGCTACAAATAGGACGTCCTCATGAAGATCCTAACAGGGGCTAAACGTAGCTGGTTTTGTTATTGTAGTTCTGTCCTCAAAGCAGGAAGTTGTTGAGGGGTGCAAGGAAAACGTGGTGTCTATTACAAAGAGGTTCATTACTTACCTTTCAGATAGTAGCACCTGACCTAGTTCTATTTCATTGTTAGCTAGAGCTAGGATATTTTATTTTGTCTTGCATTGACTCATTGACTCATTCATTCAATAACTATAGGGTTTCTTCTCGATAACTCATGATCTATCACTGATGACAGGGACTTAGAACACGCCCTCCCTCCGCGAGCAGCTCCCATGCTAATTGGAGAATCCCTCACACACAAGCGATTATGAAGCACGCTGCCATTCGTAACATTGCATTTAAGTTGTATTCATGTCATTAAGAGGCAGTGTTCGGTTGTTTTCCAGCTTGGGGAGCTGGGCAGGCTGTGAAAGGGAGAGAGGCTTGGAAAATGTGACATAGAAGAAGAGATGCTTGCGTGTGTGGCATCACAAAGATGAAGAGAGGACTAGCCAGGCAGGCATGGTGTGTGTGTGTCTGTGGTGGACAGCGGCTGCTGAACATTCCAGGCAGGGAGAACTGTGGGGAAAAGACCCGTAGGGTCAGGTGCATTCAATGTGGTTCAAGCAGAAGACTTGCACGAAGCACCTGGAGGAGAGGCCGGTGGAGAACGCAGGAGTCAGGCTGCAAGGATTGGCCGTGCGAACGTTGTGACTTCACCAGGCAGTGGGTGCAAGAGAAGAATAGTAGGAATAAGAAACATCCCAGTCCTGGGCATAAAATTCTAGAACTGGAACTTGTGAGCATGATACTGTCCAGGGCCAAGGACAAAAGACAAGCTTACCTCTCTCACTCGAGCCCTGGCCCAGCTATGTTTCAGTCAAGGGGGCCCTCACTGCAGGTATAGAAATCCCAGCTCAAAACAGCCAATGTAAGAACATTTATTGAATATCATAATTTCAGATTTGGTCGGTCCTAGGGTTGGATATCTGTTCAGTGATGTCATCAAGGACCCAAGCTCTTTCCATCACTTGGTTCTGCCATCCTTGATGCCCCAAATACGTATGTAGGCTGCTAGCAAAATGGCGGCCATGACATGGTCCAGAATGATGAGAGGCCATGTCTTCCAGTGCGTCTCTCTAATGTGTGTGAATGTTTCCAAAAGCCAGTCAGCAAAAGTTGTCTTAGGTCCCATTGGCTAATACTATGGCTATGCCTGTGTCTAACCCAGTCATTCGCTGATGATGGGAATGGAACCTTCTGAAGGTCAGAGGTCATTAGCTGCTCCCTACACTGGAGGTAACACCAGCCTTCCCTGAGTGAATGGCCGGCCACAGGATGACAAACAGCTAAAGAAAATTGGGGTTTGTTAAGATAGAGAAAATAGCTACTTTAAAACATTGAATTCGGTCCCTCTACTTGAAAACCTCTTTTCCCACATTTTCCTTACTGCTGCAGAAAACTATAACAAATTGAAGTCAGATTACAGCCCTCTGTCATTTTGCCTTTATTGGGAATTGGGGAAATGCACTAGTATTTTTTTTTTTAATATAGCAATATCAAAGGTTGCAGAAAAATGGAAATTGAGGTTTTATTTTAATGTATTTCATTTTTCATCACTAAGATGCGAGGCCTCCACAACCTTACTTTCCTTTTAGCAAATGGATATTTCCACTTCTTCAATTATGCTCTTTTCTATGGGTTATTCTCAGGTGTATTTTGAAGGGCAGAGTGAACACACATCTGTGATTTGTGCCTTCATATTTCTCTGAAACGGCTTCCCCTGTTTGACCATATATAACTAGGTTAAACTTTAATAACTAGTCTGTTTAAAAAAACAAGAGCAAAATCTACATCAGACTCTTCGAAAAGGTTCAGCACTTCCTTCTTTCCTTCCTTTTTTGTGACAAAGAGAGAGAGACAGAGAGAGAGAAAAGGGGGAGGGCCCAGAGCAGTCGCCATAGTTGTACGTCATCAGTTTTCAACATGGTTTCATTCCACACAGGTGGGCCGGGTGTGTGTGTGTTGGGGGGTGGGGGAGTGCACCGGGTGGGAACCAAGCGTGGGGTCTCCCACATGGGAGGCACGCTCCCATGAGCTGGGGGCCAAACCAGGGCCTTCCACATGGGAAGCTTGCCCCAGCAAGAACCCAACTGAGTCCACACCCCAGTTCAGCATGTGGGTCCACACAGGCTCGGTCCAGGATTTGAGCCTTGGAACCTGGGGCTGCAAAGAGAGCGCTTAACCCACTGAGCCATCCGGCTTCCCCAGCACTGCCTTCCTTGGTCTTTCAGTGGTGACATTTACTATAACACACCGGTGGTGCTGAGTGGAGCACCTTGCACAATTCATCACCTAGACACCTTGCTTTAGCAAGTAAAAATAACACAGATGAGCAATCAGAGGGACTCGCTGGGAGTCCAGAGATTAGAACAGACACGTAACTCTGGGAAGTTGGTGTTTTCATACTTTGAGAAGGACCATCCATCACTTTTATTCTTAGAAGATTCTGGTTAAAGAAAACTCAAGAAAAACACTTGTAACAATTAAAAACCTCATAAAGGCCTTTTGTGTGTCTTCTAGTTTGTACTCATGTTTCATGGCAAGTTGAAGCCTCTTGGCTCTTGATTTTGTTTTGAATGTTCATATTGTATTTCGACTTTCATATCCTATGTCAACCTTCAGCTTAAAGTAAACAAAATACAGCAATAACAAAAACAAAGCGAAATCAATGTTCAAGGTATGAGCTGGCTTTAGAAAGTTACACCCACTTCTGGCCCAAATAAAAAATGGCAGGGAAGCCGGGATGGCTCAGTGGGTTAAGCGCTCACTTTGCAGCCCCGTGTGGACCCATATGCTGAACTGGGGAGTGCCCCCAGTTCGGTTCTCACAGGGGTGACACCCGGCCCAGTTCCTGCCCTGTGCAGCCCCATGCCCACCTATGGAATGAAACTATGTGGCAAAACCGATGATGTGCAACTGTGAAGACTGTTCTGGGCCTTCCTCCTTCTCTCTGTCTCTGTCTATCTATCTATCTCTCTCTGTCAAAACAATAAAAATGAATCTTAAAAAAAATGTGGCGTAGGGGAAAGCATTGCATTTATGTGGGAGTGGCTGTTTAGAATAATTGTAAAACTGACACCAGTCTATATAATAATATGATCATAAAACAGGAGGACTTCATGTAAAATTCTTGCATTCAGAGCCAAGGGTAACAGGCACGGCTGATATAAATGGTTTTTCTCAGGAGCTTTAGCCATTGTTCCTCATCCTCTTCCTCTTCCTCATCCTCATCCTTATCTGAGAATCTGATGAGGATACGTAGATCCAAGTGTTCTGTGAACTGTAAGATGCTTATTCATGAAGCAAGCACTAACCTGAACAAGCATAGACTTGGAGACACTGAGATGTGTCCCTTGACAAAGCCGTCTCGTGCTATGTACCTAGTGGCCGTCTGAAGAACTTGAATGTCCGCAGTGGTTTGCTGGAGTGTGAGAAGGCGGGACTTGTAGCTACTTCTAAAATCACAATGTCGAGCTTATCTCCATAGGAAGTGATCACTGGGAGAAGTTGAACTTGGCAGTGAAAAGAAGAACATGTCGAGCACACCTCAGTTAACAATGGATGAAAATAATTTACATTTATCATAGGTTCTAAGGACTTGCCCCCTTTTACATGATTCTTGTTGTCTCTTAGGTGATAGGTTGGGAGGGGAGCCTTGTAGGTTGACCCAGCCTCATCACAAAGAGACA
Organism: Craseonycteris thonglongyai; assembly: GCA_004027555.1. Lineage (NCBI taxonomy): Eukaryota > Metazoa > Chordata > Mammalia > Chiroptera > Craseonycteridae > Craseonycteris > Craseonycteris thonglongyai. The sequence goes on from PVKE010000383.1 coordinate 37,588, forward strand.
CATAGATGCCCAGTGTCTTCTCCTGCTCTGCAGAGCTTCAGGGTCATCTCAACATGAGGTCTGGGTGGCTGTCCCTGTCCCTTTATAACACCCTCCTGTAAGCTCCTGTAGCACTTTATTTGTGCCTCTGTTGTTATACCTTCTACTGTTATGAATACTATTTTTCTATAATTCATGACCCCGTTTCCCTTTAAAGTTGACATGGTTGTTAGAAAAGCATAAAGAGAATTCAAAAATAAATACATGAGGAAAACAAAGGCAAATACAAGGTAAAATAAAATAAATGGATTATGACTATTTGCAAAGTATGGGCTGTAAAGGCCTTTGTATTTACTACTTACTGCTGGATCTACGGTTTGGCTCAAAGATTTGGCTGCCCAGGGAGGCTGGAGGCACTCAGGGAACAGATCAGTGCAGGCTCCCAAGAATGACCTCGATGTGAAAACCCAAACATGAATGTCTACTAATGCTGAAGCAGTAGTCAATAGCATTTAATATCATTTGTTACGATGGAATAGGACACATTCTTATCATTAAAAAAAAAAAAAGCTATGGTAAAGCAACTAGCCAAGACTGTATTTAAAGTGGTGATAACAAAACAGTTTTCCTGTTAAAAACTGGAACTCAAGTAGGATGCTATAGATGCTAATATTTGCCATTATTATTTCTCTTTGATATGGATAACACAAGCAGATAGAGGTAGAGCACATTGATAGAAACAGAGAATTTTCAATTATAGACAATAAAATGTATCTAAAAATTCCTGAAGAAGCTAAGGAAAAGCTGTTAGAATTACTGTAGTTGAGAAGAGTAGTTGCATAGTGGAGAAATAAAACTGAGTAGCATTTTCTTGTGTCAGCGGTAATTAAGTAATTATCAAATGGATAGAAAGGAATTTTTTTCACAATGGCAATAAAAATATACACTGTTTCAGAATAATCTTAACAGAAAACATCTTAGATTTACATGAAGAAAACTGTAAGATGTTACTAAAATATACAAGTTTCAAGTAAATAAGCCTATTATCCCTGGTTGGGAAACATTAATATTGTGATAAAGATGTACGTTCCCCCAAACCAGTGAGCCAGCTCGTGCCTATTTCTAGAACACCAGTGGGAGCTAGGACGGCACCTCTCACATGACTGTAGAGAGCATTTGAAGGCTATGGAGGTGAATATTGATCAGGAAGGGAAGAAAGAAGAGCAATAAAGATTTGGAAGTAAAAATACATTTTCCGAAACACTTTTTTGCAAAAAACTGACTTATCTATAACCTTGCCCCAGTTTCATCTATGGTCGTGTAAACCTTCCGCCGTATGTGTTTTATCCTTTTCTCTTTTCACTCTATATGCACACACGCACACATTCACACACGTTGTTATAAAAATAGGAAGAATATGTTTTCCTGGCAGAGACAAATGCTTTAATGTCATTTGAAGAAAAAAATAAATAAGTGAACATGACTTAGCATTGGATCCAGCTCCGGCCTGTCGTCTCAGGGAGAGAGCAGAAGGCACCGGTGCAGGCATCATGGTCGAGGCAGGGTCCGGGGCCCGGCTTGGACACCTGCTCCCGGATGGAGATCTGGAGGAGGCTCCCGGCCTTGTCCCCAGCGCAGGTCAGGGAGGGCGCCGTGCTGAAGCTTCCGACCACCTTCCCTGCTGTTCTCCGGCAGCACAGTGGGTGTGGCTTACCCAAAAGCCAGTGGGGGTGTCCAGGAGGAACTGGGGGTTCCACACACACAGCTGCTTTCATCAGTAGAAGCGTCATCAAAGAAGAAAAACGTCAACGTCACATGACCCCCGTCGATGCAGGAGGTCGTCTGCCTGGACCTCTTGAGGCCTGACCTGTAAAATCAGTCTAGCCTTCCACCTCCCAGTCTCTCCAGAAAGGTCAAGGGCAAACACCTCTGTCCTCTAGTTGGACTCCCTGGGGTTTGGTGCCCATAGACTGTTCTTCCTCCAGAGCAAGAATCCCCGTCACCAGCAGTTGCTGTAGGATGGTGACGGAGCAGGCTATGAGATAAAAGGACCCAGGATGGAAAAGTACGGGATGACCTTGGAAGTGCAGCATAAAATGAGACACCGCGTAAGCAGGATGGGAGGAGATGCAAACAGCAAAGAGAGGACAAACCAGATCGCAAAGAAAGGCATTAACGTAACAGAAACCGGGATGACTAATTGCGCTGACATGGTGGTGCAGTGCCGACCTGTAAGGTTTTTAGAACCAAAATATTCGTGAGTGAGACGAAAACCAACCAACCCACCGCAACGCCGCAGGAGCACACCCACGGCTGGTGTTTGGCACACTTCTCTCTGACGCTGAGGGGGTGCCCGGTGGTGGAGAAGGCAGATCGCAGGGGTCAGGTGGATACCTTCAGCAACTTCTCACCCTTCAGATGCAGAGATCTTCCTGGTTGTTGGAGTAGCAGGACGTAGAAGCCTGGGCACTTGAACTCCCCAAACCACTTGATGGTTTAGAGATAAGTATCAAGAATTTGTTTAAACACACACACACACACCACCGGCATTTATCAGATGCTTTCTGTGTGGCAGGCGATTCTGTGAGGTCGTCTCTGTTAACTTTGATAACGTCTCCATTTACAAAGAAGGGGGCCCCGGGGGAGGATGAATGGCCCAAGGTCAGCCAGATGCAGGTACCTCTTGTGGGAAGCCATGGTGCTGTTTGCTCTTCACTACTGTGCTCTGCTGTCGACCACAGCTTCCGTGGTTTCCCACGCCCTGTCTTCCTCGGACAGTCAGCTCCTTGAGCGAATCACCTCCAACCCTGGCCTCTAGTCCAGCGCTTTCCAGATCTGCATTTAATCGGCGTTTGTTGCATGAAGGAAGTAGCTTTCTGTTTGCGTCAGGGTCGTTCCAGAAATATTTCTCAGACACTGCTAGGCTTTTGCTCAAGTTTGTGTTTTACCGTGAAACCTCTCAAACACCGTCCTCTTCTAAGTGGAGTGAAGTTAGACAAAAGGGCTCCCCTTCATCTCTCTCCCTCCTCTTCGTCCTCAGGGTAATTTAGTGAGAAGGCCTACGGAGTCCAGGTTTGATTTAGCAGAGAACACTACGGTATGCTCCCCAAAGAGGAAAGAAGAGACTGTTTTCAGTCTCGTGTTTCGGAACACACAGCTGTGGGATTCCCTAACTCCGTATATTCCCAGCTGCCTCCAGACTGCTGTCAGCTTGCTGCTGCTTTCACCCCCACCCTGGCTGCTGGAAATGCGCTCATAACCCGCTCAGAGCGGGGACTCCGTGAGGACAGAGTCAGTCAACCGCTCCTCCGAAAATGCCTGCTGCCCAGGCAGGTGAGCCCAACCCCAAGGCCTTAAAGGAGCCAGGTCCCCGGGGGTGGGTGCTGTAGGCTCAGAAGTCAGGCTGTCACCTCCTGGCAGAGCCTCCAGGAGCAGGACAAAGCTCTGGGCGGCTCCCCGAGCACGACTCTCCCAGGGCTTTGGCCGCCAGCAGAGATCGCAGCTGCGGCCCGAGCATCCTTCGAAGTGTGAGTCGTGTCTCTTTTCTCCTGAAGAAGCTATTTTGAGCTTCAGAATCGCATATTTCCACGTTGTGTTTTCATCGAATGAGTAAGGAGGATGGCTTGCATTTTGAGAAGCAGAGACCTGCCCGTTTCTTGGCTCTTCTGTCTTGTGTGACCCAGGTCCACGATGGCTGGACGTGGCCGCGCCTCCCAGCCTCCTGAGGGAGTGCTCGTGGATCCCAACCCCAGAAAGCAGCGTGTTCACTACACTCTCCTCTCGGCAGCTGACGCTCCCTCCTGAGGCTGGGAGTCTCTACTGAAGCCCTGCCCTGCCTCCCCCATGGCAATTCGGGTCATACTTCAATGGGTACCTTTAGGGGGTGCGAAGAGCTCCCGAGTGACCATTGGGAGACCTCCACTCTAGCTTGAGCCACACTCCTTAGCTGCTGTAGACAAGCCTCATCTCCTCTGCGGTAAGACACTGTCACTGCCCCCGGGGCCCCAGCCCCAAAGCAGCTGTGTTACGCAGGATCCTTTCTATGCGCCCAATACCGTGACTCTGACCACTGACTTCGTTCACTAGAATTTTGCCGTCATCAGTTCCTGAGTGACGTGTGTATAAGCTAGATTGGCATTAGATTCTGGGCATGAGAAGTAATGAAATGCCGAAGACTTTTTAGGATGGGCTCCTCTTCACCAGGCATCTGCGTAGGACTGAAGGTCAGGTTTTCTGCTAGGCAGATAGGACGCCTCCTGTCTTTTGGACATTGACTCTAGTTAACTGTGCTTTCCTCACCATGAATTGTCTCATTCCTTGAAATATCGACTGTATTGCTGGCAAAGAGTCCTTTGGGAAGAATTACACCTTCATTTTACCGGAACAGATCAAGGAAATGGCAAGAAAACCTTCCTGTCCCTCTGTGCTTCCCAGCCCAGCTGATTTCTCCGTCTTTTCTCATCCGTGTATCCTCCCGGCTGGGTTTGGGGGATTCATCATTATCGCCTCATTATTATCATTTATGTATTTCTTCTCATTTTGAAAGCAGTGAAGATGGAAACATATTCGTGGGCTTCTACAAGTAGCTGGCCCCTCAGAACGGTGCCCACCAGGCCCATAAATAGGGACCTACTTACGCTGCTCTACAGAGGAGCATGATACTTTTAATAATGCATAGATGTTACTTGTGACAAAAAAATAAAAGAGAAAACTATCAGACTAAATTTGGGAATATTCATGGTGGCTAACTAGGTTTCTTTCACTTTCTCCACAAAGGGAGGTCATATACGTTCCTCTTCTCCTATGTTCATCCCACTTCCTCCCTGGCAGTGAGCTGTAACAGAGGACTTAGCTCCTGTTGTACAGAAAGAGTAAAAGAAACAACAAGGAAACAAAGTCTAGCTTCCCTCCCAAACGTGCGCTGCTCCTGATCCCCGGTGCCACCATTTACCCAACTGTCTGCCCTCAAACTTGATGTCATCTTCAGTCACAGCCTCACATCCACAGCGAGTTAGTGCCCAAGTGCTATGGAGTCAGCCCCTAAAACTTCCTTTTTTCTTTAACCTGAGATATAATTGACATGGAACCGTGTATTATTAATCGTTGTAGGTGTACCACATCATGATTTGGGAATGGCAGCTGATGTACGTATATATTACAAACTTGCTACCAGAATACATTTGGTTCACATCTGTCACCTCACATGGAAATGTGTGTGTGTGTGTGTGTGTGTGTGTATGTGTGTGTGATGAGGTCTTTTAAGATCTAATCTCTTAGTGAGATTCACACATGGAATAGTGTTACCTGTAGTCATCACGTGATACATCACGTCCCTAGGACTTACTTGTCGTACACTGGAAGCTCGTACCTGTGCACCACTGAAGGCTCCTTCCGTCTCCTGATGTTTCTGTTTCCACTGCCATTGCCCTAATTCAGGTCGCGTGTTACTACCTCTGTACTTGCCCCCTCCGATCCCCCTTGTTCCATCCTGCAAGCTGGGCTTTACCTGCCGCTGTCTCAGAAGTCATCTGTCTCATCTAAATAAGATGCCTCCTGTCTTCACCACCCCTGTGATCCAGAAGCCCCAACATGACATGCTTCCTTTTCCCTCTGGACCTTTGCACACACTGGCTCCTTATCCTAGAACACTGCCCTCCATTCCTTTGTGTGCCCACCTCGGACCCAACCTTCATCCCTCCCTTCCTGACGGCACCGTTCCTCAGGGCTGGGCTTGGCCCCGGAACGTCCCCCACGGGGGCACGTCTTCGTCCACGGACATGACCTACTTACTTATACGTCCTTGCACATTTTCTCCCCCCAGCTCCAGCTGCTTTGTGGTTAGTGTCCGTTGCATCCAGCTGCTTACGTGAGGGGACCCATTCATGCAGTGCAGCAGGAGAGGCTTGTAGAGGCTGCATGGAGGGCAGCTAGCAGGTGCCGGACAGAACTGGCCAGAAGACAGTTGTGCTACAAAGTTGAGTCCATTGGCTCTGGGGCTATAATTTAGACAGCTTGTAGCCAATGAAACCACTTTGTCAGGACAAGCCATGTCATGTGGGATGGTAGAAGGCAGTGGCATGAGTCTTCGCCATGGTGTCTGACATACCAGAATAGTGAAGTAGGTATTGGCTGTCACCAGCATCCTTATAGTGGCAACACTGGGAGTCTAGCCCACCGGGTTTTGCCCTCTGCTTTCCTGGGACCTGCCTGTTGGGTCATGGGGCAGCCCCAGGCCAACGTGCATCACTGTCAGTCAGATGAAAGTCGAATCTATCAGGTGAGTCTTGCTGTTGCTAGACTGTCCCCAGTGGGACAATCTCTAGTTGTGAGAGCAGAGCCCAAGTTTCTTTGCTGCTCCTGACCTTGAGGAAATATCAGGATCACAGTGAGCTATTTTGTATGACCCAGTGGGTTGGGTTTTCAGCTGATGAGCAAACAAATAATAAACAAAAGCAAAACAAATCAAACCCTCTGGCTGTTGACCCATTTTGCTCCCTGCTTAGGACAATGATCATTGTGACTAGTGTCCTCAGACATCGTGAGATCATAAGAATGGGACCCTTGGATTTCTTTTTCAAGCTCCCAGTTCCTATGCCACGTGATTGCCTGCATTTATGCTTGTGAGAATACCATGATTTCTGTTGTTTTTGAATATTCCTCTTGTGTCACGACCTTGACTCATTTGATTTCTAACTGAATAGTTCATATAATGTGATTGTAGGCCTTTTTATCTCAAAAAACAGGGGAAAAAATATATCTGCCAGGAGGCAGTCAAATAGATTACTCTCTTGAAGTAATTGCAAATAGTGACTCATCAGGAGTAACTAAGTCACTTCAGTGAATTCTGAATAGCATTTTAAAAATTGGAATCAAATAATTTTTACAGCGCTCCACAAATAGCCAAGACAAGTGTTCCATTAGATGGGTTTTACGCTCATCGGCACATATACTGAGATGCAGTGCAAAATGGGTTTCGTGCTGAGGGTCACAGCTGAGAAGTTTAAAAGCCCTCCGCCCCTACCCCATCATAGGGCAATTCACCTTGAAATTACTTACTCAATAGAGCATTGTCCGTTTTCACATTAATGCACGGATTACACGTTTTCTGATTCACACATGCCTTTCTGTCAGAGTTTATCTTCATTAGGCATGAGTTGCCTGTCACGCAGTAATACAGGTGAGGCTGATCATCATTGTAGACGCCTCCTGCGTGATCCCTGCTCATGTCTTTTTTCTTGGTACTGCTTCTGGTTCTTAATGATATCCCCGAGTTCCCAGGCTTGCTCCTTCCTCATAGAAGGGCTTCTTTATGATTAGAAAATGGGAATTGTATCTGTGACATTTCCTCTGTATACATAAGAGGGAGCCACCAGACACATCTTTCAATGAAAAGAACAACATCACTCCTTTGTATCCAAAATGACTGGAGCTTTGAAACCACCTTTGTATTTCCAGTATACTTCAGTGTTTCACCCATGTTGTGTCTGAGAGAAAATGTTCTGTTTTAATTAATTCCAAATGGAAAGCCATCCACCACCATTCGTGTAAAAGCCTGTATCTAAAACCGGAGCAGAAATGTCTGAATATGTGATAAATGCCCTTTGTTCCTCCTGAGCCTCCTTCACACGCAGTCAGAGCATGAGAAAGCAATTTCCAGGTCCCAGCTGATAAAACAGTTGAAGAGTCACTGACTCCCCCTCAAGCCTAGGACATGCAACACCCTCTATGGCTTCAGGCTTTAAAGCCTTCATAATCGGGCCCCCATCTGCGTTTCTAACCATACTGTCTATGCAACTCAACAAACACAAAGCCCTCTAAACGACCCCAACCAGCTCGCATTGTGTTTAGACAGGGCCCATTTGAGGTCCCTAAACAGGTCAGACTACCTCACAGTGTCCTGGCTGTGTGACATGTCCTCCCACAGGTGCTTTGGATCTAATATCAGCCTAACATCTTGGCCACAAAACCCTTGGGGACCCTGTCATTTGATTTGAACTCAGTGTGCTTCTGTTGGGCACCACCAGGCTCCAAGAGCACTGCTCAGAGGTGTCGCCAAAGAGGACACGCTTCTTGTCTTCATCAGCTCTCCCCGCTGAGAATCCAGTGTACAGAAATATTATAGACAGCTGAATAGGGAGCATCCACAGAACCCCACACCTAGTGCTAGGCGCTGGGATGCGACTGATCTGTTGAAAATAATCTAAGTCAATGGCGGAGTTACCTTTATGCTCCTCATCAACTTCTAGTGTAGCAGAGGGCAGCCATGTGAATTAAACTCTTCAGAGACATATCAACACCCCCAGCATGTCAAACTGGTCAGCAAAGAGGGGTTTTATTGGTACCTAAAGAAAAGACTAATAAGGCTGCTTCCCCTACAGTAATCCTTTGATTTCTATGACTATTTAGATAAGCAATATTTATTATTTATAGCATATATTTTATTTCTAAACTTCTTTTATTACAGTATAAGTAAAGTATGGGAAGGATCAGTATTTTTATTTTTTTAAACAAATGATGACATAATAATTGCCCTTGATTTTTCTCTGCCATTTCTCTACCAAAAAACAAAAACAAAAAACATTAAATGAAACCAGCGTCATGTCACATACATATGCATTTATTCGTATATTTAAGATACTCACACTCTTGTGTTCTGCCTCTCACAGTGCCAGCCAGTGCACTTGGTACATTGATGCAAATGGGTTCCTGGAACACTCACCTAGGCCCTCCAGAAGAGAATTTGCTTTTTGGGGGTCCCCCCCTCATACGTCGTGTGTGTGTATGAGTATGTGTGTGTAATAGTATAGAACTCATTATTTTTAGTGTCTCAGTACTATTCCAGCATAATGCCTGGCCTAAGGTAATGCTTGAAATGTGAGTGCAGACAATGTTAGGTTTACCCACAAGGACTTCATTCATTTCAATCTGATGGAGAAGTCGAAACGCCTGGGAGGAGATCTTCCTGGATAAAGTGCACAGAGAAGATACTGTAGAATGAGTTTTTCCTTTTTAAATGATCCCAAATAAAGGAAGATGATATCCACCTTCATTATCTGCTCTACCTGCTAAATTTATTTAAATTTCGTAGCCTGATTAAATTTGGGGAAGGAGAGTAATAAACCGAATGTATGCCACCAGGAGCCTCTCCAGAATTCTCTCTAGGAGAGTTGTATCAAAACATCCAGAATTGGGGAAGCTGGGATGGCTCAGTGGGTTAAGCTCTCATTTTGCAGCCCCAGGGACTGAGGATCGAATCCCGGCCCCGGCCCGTGCAGGCCCATGTGCTGAACTGGGGAGTGCCCCCAGTTTGGTTCTTACCGGGGTGAGAATAAAACTATGTGGAAAAGCTGATGATGTGCAACTATGGAGACTGTTCTGGGCCCTCCCCCTTCTCTCTGTCTCTGTATCTCTCTCTCTGTCTCTGTCAAAAACAATAAAAATAATTCTTTAGAAAAAAACAAAAAACATCCAGAATGTATTCTAGTCTGGAACAATAGTCCCATCAAGACTCTGACATATAGTTATGAAATCTCTTACTAGTTTTTTCTTGAGAGTGTGAAGCCAGCTTTGGGGAAAAGAGACATTTTTTTTTCTTTTTCTAGATTGGGAGTATGGTGAGGAGTATGAGGTGTGTACATGTGGGTGGGTGGGAGGGAAGAATGACTCATTCTCTTCTACCTACAATCCATACAAATGGAGTTGCACAGTAGATAGTCTTTTGTGTCTGGC
>PVKE010000383.1:47395-151811 GCA_004027555.1 Craseonycteris thonglongyai
GGGGGGTTGCAGGGGGAGTGGTGAAGTTAAATCTCATTTGACTTCCATAAAACTCCTTATCTATTCAAGTTTCACGATTACATTGATGAGAATACCCTCCACCTCCATCCCTGTGGGCATCATATAGAAAGGACTATCGCCACAGAGAAAATAGATGGTATATGTCCCTTTCCCCTGGGTTCCCACACTTTGCTTAACCCAGGTGTGACAGTTCCATGGGATGAGCCAGAACCCCTCCTCAGCACCAAAGCGAAACTGATGCCAATCCTTTTGGAATTAATCACATCCTCTTAACTAGAAGTCAATGAGGACCAGAACCAATAAGAAAGCCTTGATCAAAAAACCGGGCCATGGATGACAACAGGAGGGTAAGCCCCGCCTCGTTTGCTCATCAGTGTTCCTAACTTACAGCTGTTATTCAACTTGGATACTTAAATGCGGGTTCTGAATAGAACACATGCACACTTACACTCGGGCACAAAAGTTCACAGACATCCATGGCAGACAAGAGGGGTGTGGTTTTTAGTGAATGAACCAAGTTGATTAAGCCCTTTTTAGGTTTTAGCCTCTAGTACAGATGGAAAAGAAATAAAGAACAAAAGAAGACTGCATCTTCATAGGGTTTCTTCTCCTGCCACCAGAACCTCTTTAGGTCTATTTATCACACCCCCACAGGGTATGAAAGGCTATTGAAACAATGCAGAGTGAAGGGACTTTAGCAACATGGCTCTTCTGCCATCAAACGATGCCATGAAGAGGGTTTGAAGTGATATGATATCCTTGCAGTTTTTTCTCTTTTATCTCCTTCGATATCTATCTTCTCACCGCCCCCCCCCCAGAGGAATATCTTCCATGTCTAATCAAATGAAGTGAAGAAATGAAAATCGCATTTATTTTAAGCTCAAAGTTTAGCCAGATGGGAGCCAGCTTAAATTCCGTGTGAATATAATTTGATATTTTCCCCATCTCACCATTCATGTTGAGTTGCTTCTGACAACTGATAAATTCACATTTCCAAGCAAACCTAGGATTTAGATATAAATATGCAGAGTGAGCACGCACATTAACTCATGTTCTCAAAGTTAAAAAGTGCGAAATCGGACCAAATTCACATAAAAGCATTTTCAACTTAATGCTGGTGAGACAGAGCAAAAAAACCACAATTAAATTCCACAACCCTCCCAAGTCATAATTTTTAACAGTGAAGAGGAACATTCTAGCAAAGTTGATTACTATGTCTGAGACCCATCTTCTCATTAATGTTTGGTATAAAATTGGAAATGGTTTCCATCTGAAATGATTTTCCCAAAGATGAACCTAAAAATGCTTGTTAAATGAAGTAAATGGAAAAATTTAGGAAATGTTGAGATGTGTGGCATTAGACATTTTAGCACCCATCAACAGTAGATCACAACTCTTGGCTGCTCTGAGGCACGATTTGAGAATTTCTCTTCGAAAGGATTTCTTCGTTTCATGCTTGCAGCTTCCAAGCCTTTCTGCTTTCAGTTACTCTGATTCTGATCTGTATCCTGTCTCGTAGGTGAAGGGGTTGGGAAGTGAAGCCATGGAATTCGTTTTTTTATCAATCAGATTGATGATTTCTTCTTCCAGTGATATGGAGCTTTGTCTTCCAAATATATTGGTCTTAGGAACAGATTCGCCAGGCATGAGAAAAACACGCTTTCATGTGTGTTTCCTCGTCTCTAGCTAGACCTAGTGGTGTGGGCCACTTTTATACTTAAGATCTACAGCCTTCAAATAATTTGGGGAACCATATGATGACTTAGAGGGCAGGATCATTACCGAGCAATCTGTTCTTGAGGGCCCCAGACCTCCTAAAGGGGATTATTGTAGGGGGCCCTCCAGTTGCCGTTCTTTAGCAGGCCCACCCTCTCCCCTCTCGTAAACCAGCCTGAACACCGTGCGTTCCATTCCACCGGGTAGTTACCAGCCAGTTCTGTACGTTTCAGTGTTGTGTGTCGTGTGGATTTGTGTGTTAGCCTGTATTGAACTATTTTGTTCTTTTATAAGGTTGGTTTTCTTATTTATGTTTTACTCAGACAAATGTAAAAACACGTGTGCCTTAGTGCAGGGGCCTTGTACTATAATAGGAAGAAGGTTCTCACCTGAGACATTATCATGTTAGCAGTCACAAACCACAGGTTCCTAATAATGGGTAAAGTACCAGAGCTTGTGGGTGAGCGCTAGATCAAGTTCAAAGACCTCTCTTTAACAACATCACTGTGACACGCTAGTGCACTTTTTTGAGAGGGAGAGAATGGGCTAGATTTCTACCTCAGTGACAGCTGGGATCCTCATCATTGTGCAACCCATCTTATGTCTCCACAGCCTTAATTTAGGGTGTACCTGGGGGAGGGGACAGGGAGAATGTGGCGTGGGAACTCTCCTATGAGTCAAAGTGGAAGAACTGACCCACGCTCAGTTCCTCTTCAATACAATGGACATGCTATTACCTCTTGGTTGTCTTAGTTCTTGTAGCGCAGTGTTTTGTCTCAGATAGTCAAATTCAAATGCTCCAGGAGCCACCATAATACTGAATTTGAGATTCTCATAACATCAGGCAGAGATTGGACTGTTTTATTTATGAGTGAGAATAACCTGCCTAGAGTCCATATTTCAAACTCACCCTTATGAGATTTGTGAATGAATGAAACCAAGGACAGCATACAAGAACACATTTATCAGCCACATAACCTTCGTTTCTGGAAAAGGTTTTAACTTCCACAGTGTTAGTAACAGGAAGATTCTGCCTTAAAAAAAAAAAAAAGTGAATTTTCAAAATGTTCCAGGCAAACACTTTCTATTTCTGGTTTACTAATTTTCTGATTCAAAAGTTAATACAGATAACTTAGAAGCAAAGATGTTTTGGTATTTGAACAATCAGAAGGCATTTCTAAAATCATCCTTCTTTTGACATTTTTCCTTAAGCAAAACTCTCCACTTTTTTTTTCTTCTGATGGTGAAATGATTTCTATACATAATATAAAAATATAATTAAAAATTAGAAAATTGCATATATTTTTTAAAATTACCCCAATAGCCATTGCTAATACACTTTCCATTTCTATCGGTCTTTGGTGCGTATGTGTTTAGAAATCTTACTCTTCACTATACCCCAGCACCTGGCAACTTCTGGAAGTTATGAGAAGCTCAGCTCATGTGTGTGGACAGAGTGCCCTTTTGCTTGTTGCTTGTTCACATTCTTGTCCATTCATGGGGCAGCTCAGGAGCATTGGAATACAGTATTTACTTCTGAAGCATCACATACTCTGATGCATGTTTGGGCTGCCCACCTCCCCTCGGTAAGTGGGACAGGAACAATTTTAGGAGCTTTATCTAAAAATGGATGGATGTGCTTCTGTAGATTACACGGGTCCCGGTTTTTATTGGATCCTCTCAAATTGTGACAAAGTTTGCCTCATAAATAGAGCTTGTGCAAAATTGTTTCTGCCCCTCAAACTGCTCAGACAGAATTTATTCCCAAGTCCTTTTTTTCTGGCCTCTCTGTCCAATCCATTGGAAGCTTTCTTGCAGGCTATTGTAACCTGCTGCTTTTTCTTCACGGGGTGGTACGAGTGCATTTTCAAATATCAGAGCAAATCACAAATATACTGCCCTCCAGTTTCTCTGGTTTTAAAATCAATTTTGCTCTAAAATTGGTATGAGTCCTCAAGTCCAGCGCTCTCAGCCTCAGCAATTCTTGGAAGCACAAAAGTCCACTGACCTGAAGCCATAAGGCCTTTTCCGAAAATGACCCCAGAGGCCTGGGTGCTGGGTCCCCAAGGACACCCCAGTATCTGCATCCAAGGGTCTACTGGGTGCCAAGGGTGACTCCATTTTCCCGAGGTCTGGCCCTTGGGCCCTGCATACGTGCTATAGTGACAGACAGGCCACACTCAGCAATGGTTGCAAAGCTGTGTCCTACAGTTAAACCGCAGCCCTTCCTTCAGTGACGGACAGGGTTGACTGTCCCTTCTTCCCAGAATGCTGTTCAGGGCAAGCCACATTCTTCTTCTTGATTTGCTCTTTCCATCTGCTAGGATGATGGTGTTTTCACTAGCAAAACAGATACAGATTGAAAGCAGAGAACACAGCAGAAAAGCCAGCGCTGGAGACCGTACATGGGCAGTCCGTGCTTGTGAATTGGTGGTAAAGTCATAGCATTGGTTAAAATGGTCCTGAGAGAATTCGGGATGGGATGAGTGGGAGCCCAGGATGTGGACCCATGGGGAACCCTCACGCAGGGGTCCCGTAGGGCAAGAGGGGGGCCATGTGGTAGGGATGGGCAGGACCGGAAGGCACAGAGGCGCCACAGGATGCGGCTGAGAAGTACCTTAGAAGAGGATAGCTAGAGCAGTTTCCATGGAGCGATGGAGACAGAAGGCAAAGTGGGGTGTGCGAGGTGTGGACCAGGGACTTGAACCCCGAAGCAGCTGACGCAGACAGCCCCTTCCAGGAGCTGAGCCAAAGGGTGATAGCAGGTTGGGGCATGGGCTGAGGGGGGCTGGGGTGGGAATCCTGGGAGGGTATGTTTTGTCTATTTGTGATGGTCTCTGGTTTTTTGATTGTTCATTTTTAAAGATGAGAGAAAGTACAGCATATATCAGTGATGTGCTGGAGCCAATTATTAAATCACCAGTAACATTGGTAGCTGGTTGTTAAACAATTGGCAGCTTAAAATTGGCCATGGTGGAAGTATTTACATCATAGAACCTGGCAAACACAGAGAGTCCCACCATTCCCTCCTTGAGCTAGTAGTTAAACATTTACCACATGCCCCTGAGCGGGGCTGAATACAGACAGGCCACTCACGCAGGAGAAAGGAGATGCAGCAGAGCTGGTGTCTGAGGATGGAGGACAGGGCAGGCCACCACTTACGGGGACATTGGCTTTTAAAAGGAGAAAGGCTATGACTCAATTTTAATAGCATGCAAAGACAAGAAGATGAGAAAGCCAAGGTTTATCAAATGGGTAATCATCACAGCTAACGTTCCTGTGTGCCTATGACACGCCAGATGCTCTCCCGTGCGTGGGCCATCTCCTGTGGTAGCCACGCTCAGAGGCAGGTGTCGTCCCGATGGCTTCAGAGATAGGGAATCGGGTCCACAGAAACGTGAAGGCCTGGCTTGAGCTCTAACAAGAGTTAAGGGCAGGATTGGCCCAGTGACTGGTGCTCCAGCCCTTGCCCGGGGCCTCCTCACTGCACCGCGTTCCGGAGAGCATGTGTTTCCTGGCAGGAAGTGGACATGAGTTTCCTACTAATGGCTTGTTTTCCCTCTGAAGAATGCAGCAACGTCCTCTTAGAGCGAAGGGAGCCAATGAGCCACGTTTAAGGAACCTAGGAAATGTATACAATGATGTGCCCCCAGGGAGAGCAGGCTAATTAGAGAAACACCAGAAGACGGCTGGGCAGGACCAAGAGCCAGGTTGGTGGTGTTGGCCGTAAGTGTGGAGTGAAGCCACCCAGCGGGATTGCGTGCCTTCGGTCACCTCAGTCCTGCTGTGGAGGCACAGAACGAGTAGTTCGTAGGGTTTCTCACTGGTTAGAATTATACCACGGGGATGAGAGAGGAGACTGGAAGGACAGGAGTTCAGAGACCTCTGAAGAGAGTGCCTGATTGTAACAATGGACCGTGGACCCTGGATAGGAGAAAGAGGACTGGGGGATGAGGCTGAAGAACGATAGCAGTTGGACTACGTCAGCTAATTAAGCACATAAGAGAGGAGGCTGTCTTGAGTACTAGAATCGATGGATCCTGGTGATCGCATGTTTTCTCAGTACTCTCGGCTCCGGGTGTGACTGTGGAAGGGGACAGCTGACATGGACTTGGAGTGACTGGAGATGAGGCCAAGAGTCCCACGTGTGGACCAAAAGTAGTTCAGGGCGAAGGCAGAAGTTATGATGAAGAGAAAGACTGTGATCCTGGTTCTAGAATATTTATGATTAAATAACATGTCGCTTAACATCTTTGCATGAATGACCTTTAGATATTGCTGGAATCAGTTGTTGATTTTGCAGTTCACTTACTGTACTAATGTGTTGTATTCATCAGAGAATAAAAGCATGTGCTTGTCTTAGAATTTTTAAAACTTTGTTTAGTACCAAGTATAGGGCCTTTTATTAATATCTCTTTTAAAGATTTAGCTTCCTTATTAAACCTGAAAATGAGTGTTGGCATAATAAAGAAATCCTGATTAGATTAACAATAGTCAAGGTTTAGTTATTCCGCAACAGCTACTTACTGATTTAAAGCACTGTCTTCAGCTCTCCTCAGCTGATACAACCCAACTTTGTCTGGATGTAACCATCATCACTTGGACTGACAGTCGCATGTGACTTGAAACCTTGACCTTCACACAAAGTTCATATCCCTGCTGCCTTATCTCTCTTGGGCTTTTGTGGAAACCTGACGAGAACTGGCATTCAAAGCACTCATCAGTCAATGTGCAGATCGTGGCTTCTTCTCTCACTGGGTGGATGGTGCAGAATCACTTCCTATGCCTTGGTTTATAGGGAAAAGGCTACTGTGTATGCTCCTTGATTCCACTGTAATTCCTGGGCTCGCAGACTCTGTTCTTCCCTGGGTCAGGTGGTCCCAGGGGGATCACTCCTCTCTAAACAATGGCAAGGAGTGAGTTACTACAAGGGGTGCTCTTTCCCTTGAACCTCATCAGGCTACTCCTGTACCATGAAACCCATCCGAACTGCGGTTTCCTTGCTTAGGGCCAATGTTTCCTCATGCTCTACGTGGGATTAATTTTCATAACTTAATTTATGAGGTCCAGGAGGCTAGCTGTCGTTGCTATGGGAACACTAACTGAATTTCCTGGCATTGGTACAATTAACACATCAACAATGACGCTACAGTAATAATATAGGCACACCTTCCTTTTCCCACTTTCATTTTTTTCCATTTCTAAGTGGAATATTGTTGGGGGAAAGAGCAGAAGGGTGGTTTATCTGATATTAGTGTGTCATAATGTTCACCTGGCGAGTTATTTTCCTCGTAAATATATGTGTCTAACCTTTACTTCCTGCTTTGCTGGGTGCTGGTTTTGACAAGATAGCTAACATCATGGAGGCCATCACAGCAAGAGAAAAGTGGTGTTCCCCCAATACCCTGGGTGCCCAGCCTAATGCCCCAAACCGAACAGCTGTCTATTGAACTTGACAATGCTTTGCATACGATGGTAAGTTGTGCTTATTCGCATTTCATCCTGACAGCCATGAGTCATTTCTTCACTAAAATTGAAAGACCTTTTCAGTTGCACATAGAGTGTAATTGTCAGAGAAGTACTTGCATTGCATTTCTAGGCCACGTAATCTTTGGCCTAACATTTGCATATTCATGGCTAATTGTAAAGCATTATGTAAATTATGCATGGTGGTGAATATATTACCAAATCAAATGGCCTATGGGGGTAATGGAAAGATGCTGTTCTGTCAACCCAGATACTGCAGGTTGCATGCTGAACACTTCCCATGGAATGAAATGTAACTTGGCCAGAATTTATTTTCATCCAGAGTCATGAGTTGTTCTTCAGTGTGACTTTTCATTATGTTAGGAGAAGCATCTAATACCAGGGTTGATAGTAGTTGTAAAATATTAAGGGCTTTAAAGAATAAAATTTTGATTGAAAAACATTCGAATGTGGACACTTTTAAGATTGGTAATTAATTTATGTTTGAGTCACAAAGTCCCACGAGTATTTATATATTCCAGTGTGCTTATTCTAATGCACTTCGTTTTTCTTTTTTAAGTGAGAATAATCCATGCTCATAGTCACATGCAGCAGCAAGTGCCACCTCCTTAAGTTACCCCGTTGTGGAATGACAATGCATTTACAGTCTGCTTGCATGGGTTCTTCTTAGAGACCACTGTCTGATTTATCACTCTATTCTCCACAAGCCTAACTTAGTGCCTCCTCTGTATACGACAGCAAGAAAGCACTGAGGGAGGGAAAAGAAGGAGGAATGGAAGAGGGAGGAAGATGAACCAAAAAGCGCTACCACCATGGGATGGAATGCCACCATTTGGTAGGCCTGCCGTATTAGGAAAGAAATGAGCTTTCTCTTTAGACCGTGTCTCTTTCCATAATTCATAAATGTTTGTGAGTCTAGAGCTTTGGAGGGAGGCTGCTTCTCTATAAATATCTCCAAATAGTAAATAGTAGGTAGCAGACCGACTTGTCTTTATCACCATTTAAACCTGTTCCTTTCTAATCTCTTCTCCCTTAAAGCTCCTGTTCTACTTGATTTCTTTGCAAAACGAATCCCCCCACTCACACACACACACACACAACCCCCATATTCTTCTTATTTCTGGCTCTCTGAGTTCTTCATTCTGTTATTCAGTGAAAACTGAGAGTCAAATACTTTATCCTAAAACAAACCTGGCAGTATGGCAGGCATCCACTTTCTAAAAACAGAACATAAAAAGTAAACAAGTTGGGAAAATCAAAGCCAGCCATGGAGCAGAGCGGTCACTCGGATGTGTGCTTGGACATCTGCACTTCAGCCTGAGGAGCCTCCCAGCCCAGGGCCCTTCTGCCTGAGTGGCTTGTGCCTCATCTGTGCTTCCTGGTCCCCAGCCCATCACCGAACTGGGCCAGGGCCATGTGACTTGGGACGTGAATCTACACTTTTGAAAAATTCATGTATTTACTCATTTTAATTACACTCTTCATGAAGTAAAGCCAATGATCTAATATGCTAGAGGCCAAAAACACCAGAGAATTGTTGACCAAAGTTTTTGTTTTGGTAGATTCTTCTATAAAGGCCATTTTTAATCAAAGCCAAAGGAGCTGCACCTCCTGGAAAGGACTGTCTTCCTGTTGCTTTCTCAGCACCAGGGTCTGAGTTAGATGGTTAAGTCCTCACTTTGACTCATGCTGATTCTGTGACCTCGGGCTAGTACTTATAGGAGCCCTTCTGCCCTGGTCTTAAAAGGACCAGTGTGAAGGTCAAAAGCGGTCATAGACATGAAAACCCCTCCCTGAGGGCCTAATCTATGGTAGCTGCTGGATATGTGTGCTTCCTTCTATTTATGGTCCCTTGTTTGCTCCTTCTTTCTGCCCCAGTGTCACAGAGCCCTCTAACAGTGGTGGCTGTCAGAACGGAAACAGGTGGCCGGGCTGGCAGTGGGTGCTGCTGCTGGCCACCGTCATGCATTTGCCTTTTTCCATCTCCAGCTCAGGTGGGTCCTTTGGAGCCATTGGGAACCAGTGAGGAAATGAAAGGGCATTGTTATTATTATTGGTGCCATGAGGTCTCACGTGGGGACATTTGAGAGAGAAACGGGGTTGTGAAGAAAGAAGGAAGCCTGCGAGGAGCTAAGCTGTGCTATCGAGGGCCACCTTCACTTGACTTCAAAGCCACGTTTCCTTAACTGGGAGTTCCAGGCTTCATCGCCTCACCAGTCAGAAATAACTCCTAGTGACGAAAACACTAGAGAATCATTTGCTGGCTGTGTGAGATGCTGCTGGTGGCAGTACTGAAAAGCAGTGAGACACAGCTTCTGCCACACAATAAAGGAGGACCACGGAACAGCTAATGAATAGGCCATGAAGTCATTCCCAGTACGAGGAGTTTGGCACACATAACGTTTGTTTGAAACAACGATGAGCTCTCTGATGTTTATGGTCTTCCACATGCAAACAGCACATAAGCTGACTCTAAGCTTGCATTTCTGCCCTTGAAGTAATTTTCACCGACCACTAATGACGTATTGTTGCAAAGGA
Source organism: Craseonycteris thonglongyai (assembly GCA_004027555.1). Taxonomy (NCBI): domain Eukaryota; kingdom Metazoa; phylum Chordata; class Mammalia; order Chiroptera; family Craseonycteridae; genus Craseonycteris; species Craseonycteris thonglongyai. The sequence continues at coordinate 57,158 of PVKE010000383.1, forward strand.
TTGTGGCTCGTTGGGCTCTTGTTTCTGTCTGCAAAAGCCATCTACTGATGTGCCAGTTGCCTTGGGGAGATCAGAACGAGGCTCTTGGGTTCCTTAAAAGAACGTGTCAATCTGGAGACTACAGAGGCTTGAAGGTAAAGGTGCGATCCAGGTGGTTCACGGGGAACCAGGAGACATCCCAGCATCCAGCTCTCATCTGAGTCTCTAATGGCAGGGAGACTGCAGGTGCCTCAGGGACCCTGGAGGGAAATCCCAAGCCGATGAGATGCCTCATGGACAGTGGTCCTGTGACTGATGGGCATAGGTCTCTCCCCACAGGCCCCCAAGAAGGAAGGAAACCTACCATGGGTTGCAGAAGTCTCTGAGAAATCCTACTCGGGCATGGATGAAATCAGACCTCCAATGCTAGACTTTCCAGAGTTCCCAATCTCTGAGGAATCCTCCAAATGAGTATTCTGAGATGGGGCTATTGCCCACGTGGAACTGGGTCCTGCTGGTTTGCTAGAGGTACCTTCATATGCACTCAATACCCAGAGACTCCCCTGGTTCCGAGAAGCACCCCAAGAGTTCCTGTGTTGGGGGGGGTCTCTGAAAGCGAGGTCACATCACACTCTGAGAGGATTCCAGCCCTAGCTGAACCTGCAGAAGTTGTCTCTGCCACCAGGGCACATACAAGCGCATTTGCCAGCAGCTGCTCTGGTCAATCTAGGGAAAGCAGGATTCATCTTCCTCACTTTCTTTCCCCGCCCCTTGGCTGATGTGTCCTTGATCCTTATGTGGCAGGAAGGCAAAGGGACAGCATACAAGTGCCCTTGGGGACAGAAGGAGAGAGAGCAGCTGCCACTTGGCTCCTCACCTCTCAGATTTTTAAAGTGAATCTTAAAATATACAGCGAGAATGTGATGGACCAACTCCAAAGGCTTCCCCAAGAGTAAAACATTTTTTAAAATTGCATCTCTGTGGCTTTGACTTGATGGATGCATCCTAGAGAACTTGACCTTTATATGACATCAGCCCCACAGGATCGAAGAAAGTGAGAACGAGGAGGGTTCTCAGCATCAGGGAGCCCAGGGACCACGCACTGAGGGACTCGCTGGCCTGAGACAGAACATTCACTGTTCAGCAGCCAGCGACATATCCTGTGTTTGAGCCTGAGCGCCTGTGCACGTTCAAGCTGCCATCTGACCTTTGTAGCACTGAAAGGCCAACCTTTTTCTATATCTGTGTCCTGTCAACTTCATTAGGGTTAAAAATGTGTGACCCTTGATTAAATGACAGTGCTAATGGGAAGGGAATTTTTAAATGGTTGTACTCAACCAGTGGGGAGCTACTAACATTACTTCAGTTCCCAAATGTAGAAGAAAATGTTTGCTTGACTGATAAAGGCCCAACATAAAGATCATTAACTAGCAAAACTGCTTGTACCTCCCACCCCGCTGCCCCAATTCGCTCCACTTTTTCGATGAAGCTCAGAAATGAGGAGAGAAGTGTTCTCACTAACAGACACACACACACACACACACACATACACATTGTGGGCATGTGTGTGTGTGTGTGTTGGCTTCTCTTCTGATGATGCTCTGAATATTCTAGGCAGAGGGGGTGCTACGAAGCGGGGGAGAGTCTGTGTATTTTGGAGACATCTGAAAGCAGGGATGGCAAAGGTCGTGTAAAGAATAAAGGTCGTGCGGGAATCTCTTTTGCGGACACTATCAGGAGAGACTCATGAAACTTAATTTCTACTTCTAAGTGGTTTCACCATTTTCTCCCAGGAGTAACAGATGGCGGGACGTCTGTTTTACCAAGAGGGAGCTGAGCCTTGTGCCTGGAGGTCACTAGGAAAGTTAATCCCTCACACTCCACTTTCTCTAACCCTATAAAGTTAGATGTTTGCTTACATAGTTGTTAAAATGTAATTGTTTTATTCAAACCCATGACACATCTGTACCATGATAGCACTGATTTGAGCCTTCAGTCAGAGCCAGGATGCAAAGCCCACCAAAGAACGTGTAAAAGGACTAAAATAATTCAAACACTGCCATTGGTAATATAATTTCTCTCAAAATGACCATAATTCACATCTGTTTTGTTGCGTGTTTATTTCGGTCCATTTAACAGTCATTTAGTAAACTCCCTCCTCTTCTCTATATTACACCTAACATACTCAAAATATAACACTAATTTTGGCTGCTTACCATGCGCAGGACATTTGGGTAAGAATTTTTACATCTATTATCTCATCCCAGGAAACAGGTACTATCTTCATCTTCATCTCACAAATAAGTGAAGCCATTCAGAGGTCCGGTGATGAGCACAAAATCACACAGCTAAAAGGGTCCAGAGAACAAGTAGAACTCAGGATTGTGGCTTCTAACCCCCACCCTTCACCCCAAGCTCCCGACTCTAAGTGTGTATCATTGTGTTTCTTCTCCTGCCCTCCCACCACCACATACACACCCACACAAAGACAAAAACGGCTAGTTTGCTAGTAGGCGATTCCATCTGCTAGTTCTAGATCGCCTTTCCTCCAAGTGTCCAAAAAGCTCCCACCCTTGGTGCCTGATCACCCAAAGGTGGCGCCTTAGGCTGGGTAGTCAAATCTGCTTGCTCAGAAAGAACCAGAGGTAGCGTGCATTTCTTTTATTTTCCGTGTCATTCTTTTTGTATTTAAAAACTGACAGACTAAATACACCCAACTTGTGGAAGGGATGCCCTCTTTTGTTTCATAAGTAGGTTGACCAGACATACCGTTTTAAATGGGACAGAACATAACGGTACTGGCTTATTTCAAACAGTACAGCTGGTCAGCCTACTGACACCTGCAATTTAGCCCAGTGAGAGTAGACTGACCAGACGGACTGTTTGAAACAGGACAGGACTGTTGTTTCTGTCTCATTTAAAACAGTATATCTGGTCAGCCTGTTTCTAAGAGGCACTGACACTCCATCGAACGGAGCACGGTTCGGTTTCAGCTTGTCCGTGGGAGACGTGCTGGTCTGATGAAGACGGTCGCCATTGGAATTATGAGGGACGGCACTCCCAGAATTCGTTATCTCGTTGTGAACTCATGCGTGCAAAGTGGACCCTGACTGGTGCTCCTGTCAAGAAAGTCGCTTAGAAGAAACTGCAACTGTTGACGCTTTTTAATCACTGCCCTTCTTTCCTCTTGGGTACACTGACCTCATAAAGAACTGGATAGGGATCTAGAGTCAATAAAAATAGCTCGTGCTTATAAATCACCTGTCCTCCAAAGTGTAAGAACTATGACAAACATTTTATTAACACTAAAATCTTCCTATATTATCAAGGGAAGCAAGACTATTGTGAATTATGAATTCTATAAAAAGGATTGTGCTTTTACATTCCTCCTGTTTGTCTCGCAGCACCGATGTTTACAAAATATCTTGTGATGGCTTGGTTCCTAATTAAGGTTAAGATCAACGCTAAATCTTCATGGATTACAGGGAACCAGACGTGAAAACCTAGGGCTGCCCCTTCCGGCGAGGCTATGGGCAGGCGTCCTCCTTAGAAAGAGTGTGACAGCCCACCATGTCTGGTTGAGTTCTGTCCAACTGCAGAGGCGCCACTCACAGGGCCTATGGTGAAGTGCCGTTGTGGGCACAGCCGGACCCATAACAAGTAAGATTTAATACAGATGTGGTGAGCAGGTGCATTCCCCAGACAGTTTCGCGCCCTCAAAATCTCAGGAGGAGAACCAATGAGGGACTGCACGCGCTGGAGGGTTGGAGGGGAGGTGCAGGTCGTGCACACGGACGGGTTGTTGGTTCTTCAGGGGAATATCTGCACAGTGGATCTGCAGGGGGATAGGTATCTTGGCTGCTGACGCTTTTATTCTAGGCTGCACTCATACATGACATGCTTCAATCTGTGTAGTTATGGACCTGTGCGTCTTCGTTTTGTGTTTGTTAGAGATGAAGAAATTAAGGCTCAGAGAGGGAAATCAGCTTCCCCCAATTCCCATACCTAATAAGTTGTAGCACCGGAGTTTACCCAAATCTTTCTAAGGCCTGTGTTCTTTGCAGCACACGCTGCTGCTTCTAGACTGTGCAGGTATGTTTCCATAGACACTCCAGCTCTTTGTTTCTTGTTGTCATCTCTCTGTATTTGCCCACTGGCCACAGAAAATCATATCCACCTTAATGTGCAGTGTTTGTGTGGCAGGAGGAGTTGCAGCTGCTTTTGGTCACAGCTGACAGGGTGACCCGGGGATCATGGGGCAGCTCAGTGAGAAGCTCTTTAGGAATCTGTTCCCTGGGTGATGGAATAGTCTCTTGTCTGTGAGCAGTGGCGTTCTTGCTAGGACAAAAAGAAAAATGCGATGCATATGCTAATGTGTGCATGAATAGTTGGAAAGATGTTTGAACCAAAGAAGCTTGTCTGTTTCACAGTTACAGGCAATGGAATTGAAAAACATTTTAGCAGGTTTTCAATGAAGATGAAGGATCTGCCAGCGACTGAGGATCTCTACCCAGCGTTCCTCTGAATTACTACAGACGTGAATGGTATCTGCAAGGGGTGAACACAATTATTGCCAGTCCTGAAATCCTCTGATTCTGTAAAATTTTACATATTATACAAATCCCCCAGATCTATAGAGCATAATCTGAATACACATAATTTCTTAAATTTAATATAAATTGAGATTATACAAAATGATAGAATTGTATTTCTCACGTTATCTGTTAAGATTTCTTAAAGTGTTTAATGAAATGTTACATTTTGCCTGTTATTACTAATCTCAGTGCGAAAGTGGCCCCTTGTCACTTTTTCTCTTAATTTATTGGAGTGCCTTTTTTCCTTGCAGTGCAGTTCTTGTGCCCATAATCAATTCCCCACGCTTCCCAGATATTTGAAAATAGAGGCCCTTTCTTATGCATCTTCTTGGCAGGCACTTAATCAGTGTATGTTAAGGGACTGAGGGTGAATGTTATTATTTTCTCAGTCCTAAAATATGGATTCTTAAAACTATGATTACTGACAAAATTTTTAAGTGGATGATTGAAAAAGACTAGTTTTGGGGTTTTACACGAGGAAGTAGCAAATATTATACTTGGAGCCATCCACAGGGAACCTGGGGTGAACACGTTTCTGCTCTACGTGGTGCGAAATGGAGAGTGTCTTCCAGACTCCTCCAAGGCCAAGGTTCTTTTTCTTCATCGCTGCCCTGCAACATTGCAGGTTTTCCCTCTTGCTTGTTGATATGCCTCTCTGTTATGGTCCCAGACCACATAGATCACATCCTTCCATCTAGCTTTCCAATAGTTTTGCCTGCCTTTCTTAAATCTGGCTGGCACCGAGCCTGTTTGGACCTCAGTCCACTGACTTCTCAAGAGGATGAGTTTTTGTGAATTATGGGAAATGAATTATGGAAGAGATGTGAGGTTTGGATACAAAGCTGTAATAGGTGAAACATGACATTTATAGATCTCTCCTGACCTATCAAACAATGACATTTCTTGTTACTTGCAAAGTCATCTCACTTCCATATTTATTGATGTAGACAAATATTGGGTAAGATGGCAATCAGACTCAGGAAGAGGGTCTTATAGGTTTGGAGAGCTCACCGGTAAACTGGATGCAAAAATTATATATATATATTTTATACTTTTGATTGTCTCTTGTTCATACAAAGCACATTCATGGTGGTTATCGATACCAGTTCTTGACACTAGCGTGGCTTTGCATGGCAATGACAAAGCTGGGCTAAAGGTCACCCAGGACACTTGGAAGAACCATGTTGACGGGACACCCTGACAACAGGAGCAGAGATCTGATCAACTTGGGCGGTACAGAGCTGAGCCATTTTCTGCAGATCAGAACGGGACCCAGCTGGGCTAGCAGCAAAAGGCACTTCTGTTCTCTTGGGTGGGGGTTCTTGCCGGAGATAGAGTAATTGACTCCTGTGATCTTTGCTCCCTGTGGACGTGGGGAGCTAAAATTGAGCTCAAGTGAGAGAATCTTGAAACCCTAACATTAAAAGGAGGAAAAGGAACTACTAATGGAAAAGAAGAGGTTTGAGGATAATGGAAGGAAAGGTCTGAAAATTTCTGACATTTAATGATCATTAACTTACATAAAAACGTGCACTGAAGCCCAACCATTTAAAGTTCATAAATTATATAGCCAAGTTTTAATGGTAAAATTCCTTGAGGAAAAGACTCATTCGAAGTTCACTAGTTATAATTTATAGAACAATGCCACCCCCATTTTATGCAGTCAGTAAATGCTTCCCATAATGCATGTGAGTTTGGTAGAAGACAAAAAAAATATCCCTTGAAAATTAGAGAAAAGATAGAAACAAGATTCTAAGGAATATAAGAATGAAATAAGTAATCCTCAGGATTCATCGAGGGAGGTTTTGTGATTAAATAGCATTTCACATGGAGCGAGCTTGTCCAGCCTGAGGTCCGCAGACCACATGCAACCCCAGTTGGCTCTAAATGCAGCCCAACACAAATTCATAAACTTTCGAAAACCTTACGAGGTCTTTTTGTGATTTGTTTTTATCTCATCAGCTGTCCTTAGTGTCAGTATATTTTATGTGTGGCCCAAGACAATTCTTTCTCCATTATGGCCCAGGGAAGCCAAAAGTTGGACACCCCTGATATAGAGAACTTAGAGGGTGAAAGAACTTATACTCTTTCATAATTTAGACCAATCTCTTAACATCTAGTCAAATTCAAGGTTAGATTTATATGTCTCAGAAAAATTACACAAATTGGGAACAGTCAGTAAAGAGGCAGCCCATTTATTGAATAATTCTCTTTGAAAGTTTATTTTTTTCTGAGTAAAATATTCTCCAGAATTAAGGTGTCTCGGTGTTGATTTGAAAAACTCTTATTGTCATATCTCATTTAATGAGGATAAGCAGACAAGCCCATTTCGTTCAACAAACATGTCTTACAAAGTGCTGGAGGCCAGGGATAGAAAGGTAGCTTCAGCCCTGCCCCTCTTTGTCTTCTAGACATTGACATACACAGCTCCACACTTTCCCTTTCTCCTTATACATTAAAGAAGGCACAACAACTACTACCAAAGACAAACTGCGTGAGCCATTTTTCTAAAGTGTAATGTTTGATTGATCCTAAGTTATAATCACTGCGTGTGGGAATCTAAGACTTGTAAACGCAGGAGAATTTCTGTTTCTTTAGTGAGTTGTTCCTGGCATCTCCCAGGTTCTTCCACAGGCTGAACGAATCCTGAAGTCCCCCTGTGCTTTGTACTGGACTTGCTGAGAGGGTTCCCAGGTTCCCTTTAAAAAAATCAGAAAGCAAATGTCTATCAGCTGTTATTTTTCTCCCAAAACCCCCTTGATCCCTCAAAGATCTCCTTTCTCTGTCTATCAAAATCTCATGCAAGGGACATTGTTACCTTCCCCTTGATCTGTCCATGAGTGTCAGAGTATCAACTACAGACGTTTGCCTCTGGCTTTGATTTGCCTCATGCCTTGATTTTTTTTTTTTTTTTTTGTCTTCTTGTCATCATTCTCCACCCCCTCCCCATGTGACTCGCCAGTGATTATAAGGTATCAACGCATCAGACCCCACTCCTGCTCTAATGAGAGCAGGCACCCTGGGGTTCTTTCTGGGGGGGATGGGGGGTGATCTGAAGCCCAGGCTGTTCAACAAGAAGGTGGCTGGGCAGGAGGCCTGGGCTCTTATTTTTCTCTCATGTTAGGAAGTGCTAACGTCTTGGGGTTCCTTGTGGTAAAAATGCAAAGAATGCTTGATGTTTCTGGCAGGGTCATTGAGGGGCTTGTGGCTTCTCACAAATATGACTGTATATGTATAGAAAACTGTTTTCTCTCTTTCAAAGGCTGACCTTGAATTAGTCTGTTGAAATTGCATATAATTGCCAGGCAGTGACACACACTGTATCATTTTCAAAGGAGATAGTAAAATATACAGTTTAGGTGACAGCGAAAGATCCGCTGGCTCTTGACTACTTGACATTCAGGAAGCAAGGAAGTGATTCAAAGGTGGACACTGTGATTGTAAGCCGAGCATTGATTTTGAATTTGACAAGAGGCTTCTCTGGGCTGAAGGCACGGCAGGCTGTCTCCCGTGTGACAGTGTGACACGGTGTCTCCCGGGACAGCAGGGTGGAGGGGAGGTCACGAGGTCAGCAGGAGAGAGACAGCCCCGCATGACTTGTATGGCTTCACATCATTTCTCTCTCAGAGCCTCGGTTTCCATCTCTTAAAATAGAGATCATTCCAACTCTCACAGTCGTTACCTAATGTGTGATAATGTGTGTGGGGAAATGCTTTGTTAACACTGAAGGATTGCATAAAATATACTTTTTATCATGGAAATATAGACTGTTTTGTAATCCTAGACTATTTTAGGGAATCTGGGGAAAGAAAGACTTTATATAACTATTTTTCTTTTAATTCCTTTGTGGAATGAGGCCCTGCATAAATATATAAATAACTCTTCCTCCTCCCGAGTTCAAATAAGTGGTATTTTAAAGATTTAATAGATAATAAAGGACAGGGAAATTACTGCAGAGCAAAAGCAGTCAGCGAGGAAATAAAAAGCACTTTTTAGAAAAAAGGTCTCGAGCTATTGTGATTTGACAAAATGTATGTACCATCTTACCAAAATGGAGAAGTTACTTTATAATAATGACATGTCATAAGTCAGTTTGGGGCAGTAAGTAGATGATGCAAAATTGGAGCTTCTTGTACCACAAATGTTTTCTTCAGTGAACCTGATTTTTAATACAATTTTGCATTTAAAGAAAATGCAAAGATAATCAAAGAGTTCCCATATACCTGCACCTAGTTTTGCTATTACATTTTACATGAATAGATTACATTCATTACCATTAATGTTACTATTATCGTTCAGATTTCCTTGATTTTTACCTAAGCTTCTTTTTCTGTTCCGTGGGCCCACCCGGGAGACCGCTTTATATTTGGTCGCTGATCTGTACTCTAGCGGTCCAGAGGTCAGCTGTAGGATGCTGAGTGTCTCTATCTGTGCCTCTGTGTTAAACCAGTTACTGTTTCTAAAGGTCTCTATTGATGATCCCAGTAATGCATTTACAGCCTCCCACTGGGAGAGTATTGTTACCTCCCAGAGTTCAGCTGTATAGCCAGCCACTTTATCTGAGCAAAAGCAGGTCACAATGAGCCCGGATAATGTGAGAGCAACCTGGAGCAGCCGCAGCCAATGACAGAAGGTCAAGCATCTTCGTGCACTTCACTTCTTCTGCCATTACTTCTCTAATTTATTCCTTAGAAAAAATTCTTCCACACATTTCTAACTACTTTGGTTCCATAGACTATTTTGAGGGCTCAGCTTTTAGAAATGAGTCCATACCTAAAACAGTTGAGGGTTACTTAAAATTCTAGAACAGTCACATTTAGAAGACCCAGAAGATGAATAAAAGTATTATTCTTGTAAGGATCTTAGTAGCTTTTGAATTTAGCTTAATGATAAGAGTAAAGATGCCTGTGAGAATGACCATAATAATGTAGAGTGCTCAAGGATGTAGAGAGTACAGCTCAATCTCTAAATCTAGGCTCTGCTTATCTCAGAAACTTTTCTAAAACTTCCCTGTGACATGTGTAGATGAAGTATAAATCATCTTTTTAAAGCTACAAGTAAGCAAACAACTCAATTATTGTGACTTATTATTCCATGGAGACAGCACTGGAGTCAGACAGACCCTGGGTCAAGTTTGTGACCCGGTAGGACATAGGACCATCCCAAGCTCATCCATTCATGCAACAGATGTTCTTCTAATTGCCAGGTGGCCTGTGTTGACATGAGTGTACAAAAATGAGCAAATGAGATGGAGGCTCGTCTCGTGGAGCTCGCATCCTGCTCTCTTGTGTGTTGATACAATCTTATTTACATTATAAAAGAATCACTCTGGAATCTGGGTGAAGAGACTATAGCAAAGGTGGACCAGAAAGTCTCCTAAGGCGGCCACATCAGGCAGGAGGTGATGTGCCTTACTCCAGGCAGTCATGTTGGAGGTGATGACAAGTGGTCAGGGTCTGAATTTATTTTCAAGATAAAGTCGGTCGGATTCGCTGGTAGCTTGGGTATGGGGTTTGAGAGAAAAAGGAGTCAAAGGTGCCTCCAGATCTGTGGCCATTTTCTAAAGAGAGCACCGGGGAAGGGGAGCGCATGCGGAAGAGGATCAAGTCCAGGCGTAGATGTTGGTTTGAGATGCCCGCGGGCCACACAGATGATGGGGAGGTCATAGAAATGTGCATCTGGCCACAAAGAGAGGATTCAGTGAGCCCAGAAGCTGGATGAGGTGTCATCACCCAGGCAGTGAAGACAGGTAAAAAAAAGCCAGCACGCACAGGACTAAACTCTGAGCTTGAAGGTTAGGAGGAGGAGGAACCAGTGAAGCTGGTTCTCAATGGACAGGAAAGCCAGAAGGAAGTGATGTCCCGCCCACAAGGTGATCACCGGGTCAATCACTAGCCTAGACAAGCAGAGTAAGATGGGGACTTAGCACATACCATTGGACTTGGCAGTGGGGATGGTGGCAAAGCCACAAGGTCCTCATTCTTAACTGAAGACAGCAATAGTGCTTACCTGTAATGTTGTGTAGATTAATATATAATGATATGAAGTGCTTCTCATAGTTAGCTATTTTAATGGGATACATTTGGCAGGTCGCTTCCTGTAGGTTGGCTGTTCTGAGCCTTTTGGGTGATCTGAGAGAGAGGAATGGCTAGTGCAATCATTGTCCTTGTTTATGAGTAAAGACGCTCTCCCTCAGTGACATTAGAGGGAAAGCCGTGTGGTCGCTGGTCAGCGCTCTTTCCAACCCATGCCTCACCAAGGATTTTCACATCTGCACAAAACCAAACCAAACACCCAAATAAGCACCTGCTTATTGTAATTCTTTGCTTGAAAAACATCGAATGGGTTGTAGTGCTTTTCCCTTATAAACAAATAATCCCATGTGTTTCCTCCTGCCCTGAGTCAGCCGCATGTGCTAAAAAACACTCCTCAGTGCATAATGGGGGTAGCATCCCCGTATGAAGAGACAGAAGGACATAGTTCCCCAACCTCAGCAATGAATTCTTTCTCTAGAGGTGGCAGCAGAGCCGGCCTTGGGCCCAGCCTTCAGTGCCAGCCCTGTTCTGCTACGTCTGAAACTACACACTGAGTGCTGTGGAGAATGGGTTGCAGTGGGTGGAGTGGGGCCCGGTGGAATGACGAAGACTCGTAAGACGCTGCTGAGCACACACCACAGTGGTCATCTCACACTGGGATGGACAGCAGGGGAGCCAGGCAGGTGGACTTCACAGTCATTTGAGAGGGGCTCCTCGGTGTGGAGCATGAGGGACAGCCACAGCAAGGATGTCCAGTTTTGGAATTGAACTTGATGCCTCTGATAGATTTGCTCTGGCCTCTCCCCATATAACCTGCTTCTTTGTGTGCATGTCACCACTCACTACCTGGAATGACAGCTTTATGAGCCCGAAGATGTTCAGCCATAGCACCGATGTCACCAACATGGCAATGAGCAGTGCTGTGTGGGCTGCCGCATTCTTGCCCCTGAGTGCGGGGAGGAGAGGCATCAGGCTGTGATTGAGAGAAGCCCGCGCCCAGCAGCAAGAAGACGGTTCGTAAGGACGCCTCCCATTCAGTACTGCAGTCCTGCCCCCAAACAGGCTGGAGCTCACACAAGAAGCTGGCTCTGAACGTGCCTTTCCAGTGCAATGTGAGATCAGATATGAAAGTGACACATCCCCATGAGCATCCACGGCTCTTGAACAAAAGGGAGTGTTCAAGATGTGAAATCAGTTACATGTGTTGTGACACCTGAATCATGCATCTCGTTTATTTTCAAAGGTGTAATTAGCTACACATGTTTCATTGGGATAGAAGACAAAATCAAGTACGTAGGACCGCGCTGGGCTAACGCTGCTGGCAATAGCTCAGTTCAGGATGGCTCTGCCATGTTAGCCTGCCTGTCCTTGTGAGCAAGGTCACCACCATGCATAGCTTGCTGCTTAGGCTTTTACTCGCCTGTCTTTGGCTAGTATTTCAGGAGTGGTGGCTTTGTGAGCTGCATTTCTTTTAAATTTATGTCAAAAACTCACCCTTGGGGTCTCCTTGGTAGTGCTTTTCAAACAACACCTGCATTCCACTCCCTACTCCCTCACCCTAGTGGAGAATTTCTGGGAGAAGTTGGACAAAATAAAAAACAGCATGCTCATGCACACACACATGCACACACACACACACACACACACACACACACACACACACACACACACACACACACACACATGCTCAAGCCTTATAAAGGTGTGTCTCCTCTAGGCCGGGAGTAGAAGCCTTCTTTGTCCCTCCCCTCCCCACACCTTCCTGTATCTCACACAGGCCATTACTAGCCCCAGGGTAACGCAGAGCAGCAAGGTAGGCAAAGGCCTTCCTGTCTGAAATGTACCTGGTATATTTCAGGGGCTTATAGTCTGTTTGTGATGAATAAGGCCTTCATGTCCTCAGGCTTCTGGCTCTAAAATGACAAAGGGTAACGTTGATCTTCTCACTGTTTCCATCCCCTAAGACATTGTAGGGACAGCCAGTCATGCAACCATGTAACCTGAGTGTTGTTTTTCTTTCTTTCTTTCCCTTTACAGAATATTGACATCGCCTACGCTGTATGCTATACATTTTCCTGATCTCCCCAACCTCCTCTGATCCCCAAAAGCTTTTAAACTTATATGGAATCTTCATGAAGGATGTCTCAGGGAGGCACATCTGTTTCTTATACCCACCAAGTTTTGGCTAAAGGGGTGGGCTATATAACGTCCCATTCCTCCTTTTCGGGCAGAGAAATACACTAACTGATGGTACTGTGCTATGAGAATCATACACTAATTCAAGTTGGTGAGCAGCTTTTTTTTTTTTTTTTTTTTTATTTCAGGCTCTCTATAATGAAATCTTATCTGAGGGAGGAGGAGGCAGTGGCTACTCTTAAGCATGTGGCATGTCACATAGGCTCCTAATGGCAGCCAGGTGCCTAGGTGTTCACATGTTTGCCATTACTCTGTCAGTTACTGTTTTTGTCATAACACAAAATCCTTTCCATGTGGATTCATGTCCGTTGGTGGTGAATTGGAAGCCCTACATGCAAGAACTCTTTGTACAGTATCACAGCTGTTCTCTCTAACAGAGTCACTTGTTTAATGTGTGCCACAGGGGATACCGATGAGTAAAATGATCTCAGGCTATTTCCATTTGGCTTTAATTTTGTGCTTTGAGAATGGTTTTGTCTGTCAGAAAATGTCTAAACTGCATATCTGCTTTTGAAAACTGCACTGTTCAATATGTTAGTCACTAACCACCTGTGGCTATTTAAATTTCAATTAAGGAGAAATAAATAAAACTTAATTCAGTTTCTTAGTCTTACTAGTCATATTCCAACTGCTCAGTAGCCAAATACACACACATACTCATACACACACACACATGCACACAACTGTGCACACACATATACACATGTGCATACATGCATACACACATGCATGTTTCCATTATCATAGAAAGTTCTGCTGGATGGGCCGATAATGTAACATCTTTGCTTAGTAAATTAAAAAATTGTAAGTCTACACCTTTAGTTATTCTGGATTGGAGCCTACAATTGATCTTAAATCAACCTAATATTGATCATATATAGAAATAAGTGCAGGTCTACAAATAAGTAAAATAAAAACTTCTCATATCTACCCGTATTTTCCGGCATATAAGACGACCGGGCGTATAAGACGACCCCCTAATTTTACAGTTAAAACATAGGTTTAGGCCTATATTCGCTGGATAAGACTATAGCCTCAGAAATGGGGGGTAGTCTTATACAGCGAATATAGACCTAAACCTATGTTTTAACTGTAAAATTAGGGGGTCGTCTTATACGCCGGAAAATACGGTAGTAATTCACGTAGATGGAAGGTGGTGATTTTGATGGTTAGGAAGAAGCGTTGGGCCAGGCGGAATGAGAATCACCTGGAACCCAGCTGACAGTGGCGGCTGTCCCATAAGGAGAGCACACGAGGACTCCCGAGAGCATCTGCCATCCCGCTTCTAGGTCAATGGTGTGGTGTGATCAAGGTGTTCATGTGCTTACTTAAGATGGTGCTGCTTTACCTTGAAAGGTCAGAATTGCCTTCGCAGCATTTCAGTTCCCTTCACTGCTAGATCACTATTAAGGAAAACTAGAATGATGACTCTTTTCTCCAATTTTGTGGGAAAAGGGGCCAAGACGTATTTTGCTAAGTGCCTTGCCATCCATGTTAGCTGGACCCAGAACAAGGACTCACTGAAGGAATCCAGTTCGAGTAGCAACTGTCCTTGTCCCTCTTCCCCATGGCCTGTGCACAGAGTGCCACAAAGCCTTCTGGGGGGATGGTGGGAACGGGCTCTTATCCTGGGAAGATTATCAGATTTTGAAACAAAACCAAGCATTTTACCACAGACCACGGCATGTCATAATCTGCACATCTAACCCCTTGATGCATATGTGACATAAAGAGCCACCCATTCGGTGAGCCCATGTGAGTGTCCTCGCCAACCAATCACGTTCATTTATAGCTAAGGTGACCAGATTTTAACATTGGTGAAGCAGGACACCATTGACCGGGGGGGAGGGGGTTCTTGATTAAAAATTGGGTCTATCTCTGGCCGCTCCCTAGCTTGTCGTGTATTCTTTCCAAAAATCGGGACTTTTTTCAAACGCCGTGGGACGCGGGACACATTGTTAAAAATCGGGACTGTCCCGCCAAAAGCAGGACGTCTGGTTACCTTATTTATAGCAGCAGTGACGCATTTCACTCAACCTTGCACAGAACTTTTCCTAATCCTTTGAAGGAGAAAAAAAAAAAAAGAATCTCAGAGTTGCCTGCGTTTGGGAAAGTAATATTAGAAGGAAAACATCTGAGCGTGGAAGAAACCTGTCACATGTTTTCATTTCCAGCCTCTATTGCTGAGAATTCAAAATGTAGGTGATGCTTAGAATATTCAGAAAAAGCAGCAACTTTAATGGTGAGAATTAGAGGAGACGAGAATGTCCTCCCCGAAATGTCATGAGCATCCTTTGGGTCACTGGCACGGACTGATTAATTCATTGCCTCCACAAGGTTTCTGTTACAATAACATTATTCTGTTAACAAAGGAACCTTGTGGACTTCCAAGGGACAGGAGCCTCATGCTGGTTTTCTTCCACTGAGGCCATCTTTGTGTGGTCCCCACTTGAAGGCACAGGACCATGTAGGACAGTTGAGGAACATACCATTTTGGGATATGAGCAGAGCAGATGGGTCCCTTTACGCATTGTGTCTGTTGAATTGGGACCATCACCTCTGGAAACATTTAGTGTACTCTTGACCTCAGCCTCCAATGAGTGTCTTTCGAGTGGTTGACTTTTTCATAATTCCCATAGTTCTTTTCTTCAATTCGAACACTATTCGGAATGACATCTGCCCTAATGAACCACATCCTGAGCCAGAGATTAACGTAGCTGTGTGTAAATTTCCATATCATTCATTCAGTTAAAATGAGAAGATCTCTTAAAGCAAAAACAAATTAAAAATAAAATACTCTTTGAAAATGACTCATCTAGTGAGTAAGATTTTCTGTATTTTTTTAATCGTTAACTTTGTTGGGGTGACATTGGTTGGTAAAAATTACACAGGTTCCAGGTGTACAACTCTGCATCACATCATCTATATGTTGCATTGTGTGCTCACCACCCAACGTCAGTTCTCTTTCCATCACCATTTATCTGGTTCCCCCAACCCCCTCCCCACCTACCTCAGGTAACCACCAAACTATTGACTGTGTCCATGAGTTTTGTTTCTTTGTTGCTTTCAGTTTTATATTCCACCTATAAGTGAAGTCATACGGTTCTTGATTTTTTTCGGTCTGACTTATTTTCACTTAACATGATGATCTCAAGATTCATCCTTGAGTCTCTGTATTCTATATGAAAAATACTCAGGGAGAAGTTCGGACCGTAACAGGGATGGGGAGAGGGACAGGGGAGGGGGAGAGATATGTACAGGTAGCGATTTCAAATGTTGCTCCCCTGACCCTTTGTCATTGTCTCGTTTCATGTACTTAGAAAACAGCCCAACTTTGATTTCTTCTGACTTCTCGCTCCTGGGTTTTGGGTTGGTGGAGGAACGAGGTCGTGGCTGATTTCTGTGAGTTCTGTCATGGACCGTTATTTCCCTCAGCTTGTTTCCCATTAGCCTGTCCCTCCTTCTCCCCGTCTAATTTTCTCAAGAACAGAGCTGGTTTCACTGGTCTTTGTGACCAGGCCCGTGGCCAGGGGCCATCAACCTGTGTGCAGGTGGCTGAGGCTGTGTCCTCAACTCAGAATGGCTGTGTCTCCCCAGGTAGCAGCAGTTCAATTATTTTTCAAGCCCCTCTGAGGTAGAGGTTCATGGGCAGAATTGGCCAGAACCCAACGAAAGAATAGCTAGCTGATCAGTTTCCTGGCTGAATTGGGGAAGAAAATGAAAATAGAAATATCACCTTGGAGTAAAAACAAAAACTTGAAAGGTTATTGAAAATAACAGAAAACATGTGTGACTCTCCCAGGTAATGCACAGCAACCATTGGCAGCCAATCCGTTCCCTTGAGAAAACGCTTCACTGCAATTTTCTTTTGTTAAGACACAAAATGGCGTATTCTAACACATGAAACAATGTATTCTACTTGTTTTACATTAGAGAGCTGCCATTTTCTTTGCTGTGAGATGAACTAGTGTATGTAGAATATTTCACAAATACATTTTCAATCCTTCCTTTTATTATCTCATTAGAACTATACTTTTTATTCTACAGTCACCCCATGGGTACTTCTCACCAGCCACGTCCTTACTCTTCACCACATTACCACCATCTTGTCTCGACCTGGCTTCCCATTTACATTGGCGACTGCATTCTCCTAGAATTTCAGGCTCTCAAAGACCTCTTTGCTGCTTCTCTTCTCTTCCATGTTCAACTTGACGAAAATCTGTTTTGACTCTCTATTGTAGAAGTCCAAACCCTTGTGTCACTTCTGGGTTACTATTATAGATCCTTTCCAGAAGCTTCCTACCAACTCCAGTGCCTTGCCTCTATTTTAAAAGTAAGGTGGGAAAAATTCTGCAACCAAAAAATGCATGACTCTCATGTATGGAATTTGTTTTGATTTTTTATCATTCCCTGAACTCAGCTTTGTTATCCCCGCCCCTGACATTTGTACTATTCCAGAATGTCTTTGAAGATATGTTTTAATACATTTTCTCCTTTGATTCTCTCAGCTGTGATCTTGTGAGAAATACGGTAATTCACCTGGAAAATGTACGTCCATTTTGTACCAGAAAGTGGACTATTACTCAAGCCTTCTACGTAGTGCTGCAGCCTAATTCAGGCAGTCGTTCGCTGGCTGTCTACATCGCCCTGTCTCTTTCTACTGTCGTTATTCTGCACCATTGACCATCCTGGGTCACTCACTCCTATCTGCCTTGAGCATAGAATAGTTTTTCTCTCAGTGTCTCTTTCTGTCCTCTTCTTGGCTTTCTAAGAATCAGTTCAGATTATCTTGTCCTCCAATATTCTGTCTCCAAACCCTTCTAATTGGGAGAAATTGCCTTGCAATTCATTTTTCATTTGTAGGATTCTTATCAGAAACCTGTCATCAAAGACACAGCATTTGCCTCAGGTCTTCATATAATCAATATACGGTGGTCATTCTGTCCCTGACTCTTGGGAAGGGACATTCAAGACTTGACTGGAGGATGCTGACTTGCTTGCAAGTTTTCATCTAGTGTGTGGGGTTTTTGTTTTTACCCCTTAACACATGGCTTAGCCACTGTTTTTGCTTCATTCTTATCCAACGTTTATGACAACATAGCTTTGCTTTCACAGAGCATTTTTCTCCTAAAAATTGCAAAGTGCTTTGACAAGATCCACTCTTGCAGAGTGCCTCTGAGGTGCATGGGTGGCAAGTATTTTTACCTCCTATGAACATGAAGGCAGAACTCACTGGGCCAGGAACCACGGGAAGCAGGGCTGTCGGGACCGCATGTGTCTCTGCTCTGTTTCATTTTTCTGCCATCACAAACCCACATCGCATAGAACCGTGCATGGATCCTGCACCTTTGCAGGCAGACTTATATGCACGTGTTTAATCAGCTCCTGAGAGACGTTGACTATGGTAGCGGTCCCCCACCTTTGTGACACCAAGGACAGGTTTCGTGGAAGGTAGTTTTTTGTGTTGTTTTTTTTTGGGGGGGGGTGATGCACATGCCCCGTTCACAATAGGGCTCATACTCCTATGAGAATCTAATGTCAGTGCCCATCTGACAGGAGGTGGAGCTTAGGGGTTAATGCAGACCATGGGGAGCGGCTATAAATACAGGTGCAGCCTCACTGGGTTGCCGGTGGCTCACCTCCTGCTGCGTGGCCCAGGTCCTAACAGGCCACAGACTGGTGCTAATCCATGACCCAGGTGTTGGGGACCTCTGGATTCTGGAATATGGAGTCTGAATATAAGTAGGATTTGAAATGAGCCCAACTTAGAAATTGTGCTGAAAGAACAACACATTCAGAGCTGTGAATTCTTTTCTACCCGTCCTAGAGTTCACTCCCAAGGCCATGAGGGCTAAGAAAAGAAACTGGCCTCCCCCGGCCTCTCATCGCCCTCCCCCAGCCTCGTCGCCCTGGGCTTGCCCTCCCTCACATCTGCAGTTGGCTGTGGCTCGTGCCCCTACCCTTCTTGTAGAAGGTCATGCCCGCTTCCCCTCTCTGAGTAGCGCTCAGAATGTTTTCTAGAGTGGCCTGAAAGGAGCCAATCACTGTTGTTTGTGACTGCCATGGAGCCTGAGACCTCTCCCCCCTGAACATCCTGAGTGCCCTGGATGACACATAGACGACTGTGCTCCTTTAATTGTCCCCTCTCCCCTCGCTTCACACGTACTACTTAACCACTGATTATGCTGGAGACTATCTTTCTCGTTGGCCAAGCATGTGGGCCTTAGAACCAGGACAGATGATCCAGTCGGCCATTAGCAACAGCAGCTCTGCAGGCCACTTAAGGGGCCCACCTTGCAGGGGGGCATTGCACAGTGTCTTTACCGCCATTGAGCCCCCTTGTTTCCCACAGATGACGTAACAGAATGCCACCAGCCAGGGACTGGCCTCCCAGGAATAATGTGAGCTTCAGGTGTACACTGCTCGGATAAATGGTGCATTCAGCCGAGTAGCTTGTTAAAAATAAATAATGCAGGTCTCCAGCTGCCCCCTGCATTTCCCTTCCTTTGGCTCTCTTAGATGTTCCTAAAAGGTGCCAACAAAGGCCACAACACATGGGTGATGAAAAGGAAGGGAGAGCAAGCTCTCTTTATCATAAGATGAACGGTGAGTCATGTCTCCTGACTCATCGTGGACACTCAGCGGGGGTGCCCCTAATAGGATGTTTTCTCGCTGACTCACGGGGGGCCTGGGCCGAGGAGCAGCCTGCAGCAAGCCACACAAGTGTATTTTTAAATACGGGAGGGCGCGTTTCCTGGTACACTGTGATGATGAGTCTTACACACTCACACACTTATTTTAGCCCAGGCCCGAAAACGTGTGGGCCTGCGGACCCTTCCCCGGTGGCCATGGTTTGTCTTGTCAGTGGTCAGCGGTGCTTCGTGATTAACTGGCACTGGCAAGAAAATCATATTTCAGTGCAAGACTTCAATGTAAGCAGATGAGGTTTTGTATGTGTGTGTGTGTGTGTGTGTGTGTGTGTGTTTTCTTTCCTGTTGTGACTTCAATAATATCATTCTATCATCAAGGACCAGTTGACATCTAACCGTGCATTCCATAAACATTTCGGGGTGTGGGGGGGCCTCAATACTGAATAGACAAAGACAGAAAAGGCACAGTCTTGAGTCTCCACGGTCTTAGAATTCCTGTGAGGAGACCCAGAAGCAGACAGAGAATTGGGCACTTGGTAGACGATGAGATGGAGACACTGACAAGGGTGAGCGTCTAGAGTTTAGACTCTAGACAATGGGAATACAAGTGCTTCATAGGGGTCATAAGGGCTGCACTGATCTGAAAGACCTGTAGGAGTTGTCACTGAGAAGAGCAGTAAGGTGAGGAGGGGTGTCTAAGGCAGAGAGTAAAGCGTATGCTGAAGTCTAGAAGTCTTGCAAACAGTTTGATCTTTTTCTGTCATTCTATTTTGTTCTCAATTTTTTAAAACTGTGTTCTCCCTCTGCCCTCACAAATGAATTCTGGAAGTTCTATTTAAGAAAAAGAAAAGAGCAGAAAAATTTGTCCTGAAATGGGTTTATTCAGGGCGAGGCAGGGTCCAAATTGTGAGAGCTGTTAAGGAGTTTGGACTTTATCTGAGGGATTTTAAGCACAGGGGCTTAATAAGTTCACAGTGAAAATGCACCAGTTGAAGTTGGTTTACACTCTTGTTTTTGCTATATTTGTCTCTTGCTGTGGCTATAGTTAGACTTAATGAACTCTGGGAGGGCAGTGAGGAAAGTGGATCCGTCGTAGGGTGGGAGACCATTTTGGAGCCTTTTGTCATACTCTGGGAGGGCAGTGACAAGCCAAGATGAGTGGCAGTGGGATAGGAAAGGAGGCTATCTATTAGGATATTAAGGTGACTGAGAGAGGAGTCAGGCAACCCTGGGAAACGGAGCAGATGAGACAGCTCAGATGGGCACCCAGAAAGTCCGGATAGAGATCATGAGTTCTGTGGGGGTCGTTTTGAGTTCGAACTAGTGGACGGACATCAGGTGGACATGCTCAGAAAGAAGGTGGTTGGCACGCTCCTTGGAAAGAGCTCTGCTCAAAATACTGGTTTGGCAGCGGTACCCATGGAAGCGGTGGGATTAGATGAGTTCTCTGTGGAAGGAGCGAAGACGGGAGAAAAGAAGGATGAGGACAGAACCATGGGCAGAAAAACAAAAAACAAAAGCAAGTCTGTGAAGGAGACAAGGAGGAAAGGTGAGACTGGGGAAAAGAACAACGGTCCAGCATGAGGAGGCTGTGGTCATTCTTTCCCCCGTGAAGTCCTAATGGCTTCAGATACACACAGTAGAATGTCTTTCTTACCAGGAGACATGGGCCATGTTAGGTATCTCACGGTATGTTTCGGTGACCACAAGATGCCCTGGTCACCTGTATATGTAAAAGAATAGCAGTAATAACAGAAAGGCCCTCTGTTTTTAGAGAATTGGGAACTTTTATGGAAGTTCCTGAATGCATAGGTGAGGGCAGAGTGAGAAAGTTGTTTCAAAATATCGGGAACAAAATTGAATGACTATAAAGATAACTCTGCAAAGAATGGGAATGAAAGTATCTGAGAGCATTAACTTTTATTTCATCTAGAAAGAAGGTCTGAGAATTTTCATTGGAATCTTTCCCTTGACGTTAAAAGTATCTTATTTTTAGTATCATCCTTAGTTTTTTGTGTGTTTTTTTCATGCAGATGTGGTTTTACCTAAAATGGCCTCGTCTTGATGAAGGTTTAGGAAAAAAGAGAACAATATACTAAGAGTTGAGAGGCCAAGATGACCATGGCTGGACTTAGTTGAGGGCCAATTCTAGAGGAAAAGTAGTGATTAGACAACAGCCACCTGAATACACAGGAACATTCTAGAAACTCTAGGCATTACTTATTATATGTCATCAAGACCAGGGCGGGAGAAAAAGTAGCAGACATTTGGTATAAGAAGAATTTAGATAGCAATGCATTGAAATATATCTTTTCTGGTCAATTTAAGGCTGAATTCTCCACAAATAAGCGTTTCTAAGGCACAGTCTATACACACTTCCGTCCCAGTGGCCAAGAAACAAACAACCAATGTGTCGTTCATTGGAAGTCCAATCAGTGCACAAATGTTGGGTAGGATGAAAAAAAGATAGTCTCATCAAAGCGATCACAAGAGCTTAAACCTAATTTTATTAGTGCTCTCTCACAGTGAAAATAATTTTTATCAACTGCAACACCGGATTCACTTCTAGGATACCAATACTTTCAAGATGAGATACACTCTGGGGGCACACTTTAGTGAATATGCCATGTTCTACTCCAACTTATTTTTCAAAGTACCACCAAAAGCACTCACACCTGATTTTTTGTTTGTTTGCTGCTCTGTGCAATAAAGAGATCTAGTTCTAACATCATCTTTTTTTTTTTTTAAGAAATCAGGTGCACGGGATTGTATTAATGAATAGAAATGATACAATTTGGCTACTTATAGCAGGTCCAGGAATAATGTTTCCTTCAACATCATTTTGTTGTAACATTGATGAGATGTCATGGGAACTTAACTCTCATGTATATCAGCCTATGGTAAAATTGGTTTCGTTATACATCATTTTGTGTAAAGTCAAAGAACCTACGAACAACAGAAGGTGCGGACTTCCTGTATTGATGTGAGACTGAAATCTGCAAAGGCTGGGGTAGTCATGGATGGGTGTGTGATCACTCACTGTCAAAGGAGCCCTTATTTTGTGACCTCTAGACAAGGTATTATGCTAACTGCATAATGATCAAGAGAGCAGCAGCAGCAGCTGTGTGGTTAAAAACCTAGTGGGGCAGGAAGACCTCCAAGGCCACTGGTTATGCATACACTTGCTTCAGAGCACAGACTGCAGGCCCCTTACCTCCTACCCTGACACCCTATCTCTGTTCCTCTCTGGCTGTGTGATCTTGGACAAGGCACTGAGCCTCTCTGTGCCTCAGTTTCTCACCTGTGAAAGAGAGATGAAAACTGAAACCTGTCTCCCGTTTCATTCTCATATGATAACTAAATCATTTGGTAATTGTAAAGAACTGAGAACTGTGGTGTGCCTGAGAAGTATTATAACTATAAATAGTATTAATATTATCAATATTAATACTATTAATATTCTTAATATCAATATGATACTAATCATATTTATATTAATATATAGCACTATGTAATTGTTTTACCAAAACTAGCTTGAATTTCTTAATCTTTCACGATATTAGCCTTGTATTAAAGGAGATGATTTTATAAATCTTCTTTATTAAGGTAAGTATAAGCCAATGAACAAGTACAATGTCTCTGAAATTAAGAGTCTACAAATTGTCGATTTTCCCCTTGGTCATAAAGCAGCACCATTACCGTGGGAACACATGTATCTGCCATAAATACACTGTAAGATACAGTGGTGTTTTACCAACTATGAGAATTGCATATCCAAACATTACCTCGTGAGCAAGATCAAGTCTCCATTAAAACAGTAGGTCAGAGAAGGAAGAAATGGAATTAAACTCATAGTCAATAGATGTTCTAGAAAAATAATGTTACGATTAAATGAAAAAATACTTGTAAGGAGCTTAAAACATATAATCTATACGTGCATGTTCTCTTAGGACACAATATACTCTTGAAACACAATCCTAGTACATGGTCATTGCACTATTCTAGAGTTCTAGGCTGCTCACCTTCCCATTGCTGAAGTAGAACCCCAAGTGTCTGGTTAATCAGATTACGTCCTTTTCAACTTTTAACCAGCTGTTACCATATTGATGTTACTGACTTATTCTTTAGCTTCCTGTCTTTGTGTCAAATCACAATCAAATGCCTGTGTGAAGCTGACCTTTTCCTGAGTTATCATCATGCTGCATGAGGATCGCTTCTTGGGGCCCAGGGTTCTGCCCATGAGATGCTACGTAGGCGAGAACTGAGCTCCTTAACAAGTGTTCTTGTGTGAGGGGACCAAACAGAGCTGTAGGTAGGGAAACCGATTAGGGATTTAACTCTTTTCTTGTTCACTGATATAGATCTCCATCCTCTCAAATCCCACGTTGGCAAAAGCATGATTGTCAGTGGATTATTCCCTTATATCTCCTGTATCTCCCTTCATTGTGCCTCCCCCGCTGAACACATTGTTAACACTGTTATACAATCCTGAGGCCATATGTTCCTTGTCACCGAGTCCACGAAGGGCCAGAGACAAGCACAAAACTCAACACTCGTGCTCCTGCCCAAAGCAGACACGTGGCAAACGTGGCACTGGAGGCGGGTAAGGGATGCTCAAGGGCCTGGTTATCGGCGTTGGCCCCCAAAGGAGGGTCACGTGTTTTAGGAACATAGTCAGGCTTGTTTTTCTTTTCTGTTGAATTTGTGTTTGGCATTTGCTTCCTTTATAATGTTCTTCGCTGTTCTCTTCAGAGAACACCTACACTTGGGTTTCAGAACATTGGGGGAGAGTGGGGGACGGGGCAGGGGGGACAGGGTCATTTGGTGGACTGGACTATTTTAAAGCAATGGGTGCAGCATGTGCACAACCTCAGGAGTGCTGGGATCTATGTACCGAATGTGGAGGACACCCCTCACCCTGGTCTCTAAGCATTGCTTGAAGTGGAGCGTCATGAAAATCACGAAGAGGAAAATCTGGGGGCGCAGGGGTTGGGGGGAAGGAGGCTGAGGCAGGGGCCGTGGGCTTGTGGTTGTGGGAGAGCATAAGGCATGCAGAAACGACTGCATCAAGGTTCCTGCTTTTGTAGGCTCATAATCCGGGGGTGGGATCCACACAGAGTAAAGGTCTGTGGGTGCACAAGGGCCGAGGCTGGGGGACAAGGCAGCGTGAGTTGCTTTTAGCCAAGGACAGGCTTCAGAGGATGGTTCAATGAGCTTCCTGAAGAGGGACACCCGTGAGCTTAATGTGTGTGAATACAGTTAATGGGATAAAGCAGTGCAAACTCTGAACGATTTTAGGGTTCAGTCACGAGTCCGAGAAAGGTTAGAAGGGACAGATGAGGGTCAGACTGAGAAGCGTTGAATGCCTCGCTTTGTGTTTTAGCCTAACAGCCACTGGCAAGCACAGAGTTTATAAGGGGACACATTTACTGAGCACTGAAGACAAGAAAGAATGTGTGCGACGAGCAAGCCAGGGCAGGTCCTCTGGTTAATTCTGCATTTGCCGGATTCAGAAGTACTTATTTTTAGCCCCTTCTGCAAGCTCCCTAGCCCTGGCCCCCAGGTCAGGGTGTAATTATCTATGGTCACGTGATGACACCCACAGTTCTTGCTGGGTCTTCCGTGAGGCGCCTCCCAGCTGCTCATTAATCTGCCTCTCTCCCAGCATTCCCCCCGAGTGCCCATTTCACATGGTTGGACACGCAGATATTTATATCCCTGCTAAATGTGCTGTGTGACACTCTTAAAGTGCCACTTCTCAGAATAATTTTCCCTGTAAAGGGAGTTTTCACAAGGGCACGCAGGCGTGGCTTCGGGAATCTGCTCCTTTGCTGGGCCTGGCTTGGGCGGTTCTCTCTACCCAACCACAATTCTCTTTCCTAACCGTCCATTGTTCCCCCTCTCAGTGTTCCAGCCAAGGCACCCCCAAAAGAGAGGCCAACTGTATTTAGCAAGAGAAGTGTGCTTTCTTCTGGCTTTTGCATTGCTAACTCACTCCGCAAACTGGAGAGGCCTTTCCAAAGAACTGGTTTTTATTCCTGCTCTTTTTTTTTTTTTTCTCTTTGGGCCAAGAAAGAGCCCTTTCATAGAGCCGAAAGTCAATCCAGAAACAATAATTTTTGCCAATAGATAAGGTTTCAAGGTGCCATTTTCCTACCCATTTGGTTGCTTCAGCCAGAGGACAAATGAAAGAGCAAATACAGAGTGTATCTATCAGCAGGACCATTTTTCAATTCTAAGCAACTCCCAGGGGTCACTGTAGCTCGCTCTTATCAGAAATCTTAATTTACTGGAATTTCTGCACATTTTGTCTGTGGGCTAAACATCTCACAAGATGATCATGGGATGCTGCTTTGTGATGTTGCAGGGGCATGGGGTACCTTCAAGAAGGGAGGGTAAAGTAAATCAGCTTTCACCTCAAACTAAACCTTGTATTAAATTTAAGATTTGGAGGAGAGGGTATTATGCACCATATTTGCATTCTGCACAATGTTTTATGACTAACATTTATCGCAGGCCTACTATATGCCTGATGTTTTGCTAAGTATTTTATGGGAATCTTTTCCCTATATGTTTACTCAGTTCTACAAGCTATATGTTACTGCTATTGTCATCATAAGAAGAGAGATGTTCAGACATTAAAGGACTTGGTTGGGATCACATAGTTAAGGTGCAGAGGGAAAATTCTAGCCTCAGTCCTAACTCCAGAACCGACACTCCTAGCCACTTCACACTGAAGTTTCTATCTGGTTCACCACTCTTCCTTACACACTGAAATGCCAAGCGCACAGACTCCATAATAACATCATTTCTCAAATTACTTGAATTTCAGTTTCATTATAAAAATACAAAAATAAAGAAAGGAGGTGAGAAGTTACTTTATCACGCTCCTATTTAAATTCCTTTAATGACCTCCCATTGCAGGTAGAATAAAGCCCACAGCCCTACTGTGACCTACAGAGAATTAGATGGTCTGATGCCTGCCTACTTCATCCTCATCTCTTACTCATCTGTCCTTGCTCATGAGCTTCAAGTCATAGAGATAATAAATGGCAGAGCCAGGATCCAAACTCAGGTAGACTGGTTCCAGGGTCATATTAACCACCAGGATGGATGGATGGATGGATGGATGGATGGATGGATGGATGGATGGATGGATGGATAAATAGATGGATGGATGGGTGAATGGATGGTTGAACAGGTGGAGATGTACATGATTGCATGGATGGAAGGAAAGAGTAAAAGAGGGAGGAAGGGAGGAAACTCATTTAAAAGAAACTTGACTCTTCTTAGAGTTCATACAACCAGTCAAATATATTGTAGTTTCTCCACCAGCATCTGGAGTACTCTTCAGTGAGGTCACGTCCCGTCCAGTCACAAAAGAAAATGCATACATATCCCCTTGTATCCATCCAACAGATGAAATCGAACTATCGCCCAGGTGTCGAGACGTTCCCCTGACCAGCTTTAGAAGCAGATACCAGTTAGCGTTAGGATGCCTGTATAGACAGGTTCTGTGCATTTCTATCCAGCCAGGCACCTGGGCCACAGAAAATGCCAACCCCTGGGTTCAGAGACGTTGGGCTGCACAAAGGCAGCACAGCTTCTGAAAGGCCCACCGAAGTCGTAGGATATCGTGGTACCTGGGCTTAAAAAACCATCATCTCTTCTTATTGCCCTGGGAAGTTCATAGCCTAGCTTTTTAAGCTCACTTTTTTATGTAAGTGTAACTTAAATGCATAGACGTGTTCAGAGCACAACACAGCTCAATGAATTTTCCAACCACCAACTATCTGTTTCATATGTAGATCAAGATAGAGAATATTATACAACCATCAGAGACCCTCTTGGACTGCCTTACCCCTACTTTCTTCCATAACTTTTTTTGTTCTGAGCTTTAGATAAATAAGATCATATAGTATATTCTCTTTCGTATAGGACTCTCTTTGTTCAACGTTATCTTTTCAATTCACTCATGTGTGGTATAGTATTATTTAATCGTGTCTTTTTAGTAAGTGTGCTGCTATATGAATAAACTATCATTTATTTATCCAATCTCCTCTTGGGTGGACATTTTGTTTGTTTCAGGTTTTTACCTCTAACAAATAGCACTGCTATGAACATTCTTGTTATATTCCTTATGCAGAACGTGTGTACGCATTTTTGTTGGGTTTATATGTTTGAGGAGAATTGCTGTGTCATAGGTTATGAATACTTTAGCTTAAATAAATTCTATTATAATGCTTTTCAAAATGGTTGGACAATTTATACTCCCGTCAACAGTGTATGAGAATTCCATTTGTTCCACGTTGTTACAAATGATCAGTACGTCCATCTTTTTTTCTATAGCCATGCTGGTGGATGTTAAAAGCTATCATTGTTGTTTAAATTTACATTTTCCAAGTGATTAAAAAAGCTGAGCACTTTTTCATGTGTTTATTGGCCATTTAGATATTTTCTTTGGTGAAATGCCTCTTTACATTGTGCACGTTTTTCTACTGGATTGTCTTTATTTCTTATTGACTTATAGGGGTAATTATATCATGCATACCAGGTCATTGTCAGGTAATGCTGCAAGTTTTTTCCTGCTCTGAGGTTGCCATCCTTATTATAGCTTTTAAGAAACAGTTCTTGATTTTAATATAATCCAATCAAGACTTTTTCTTAGGGTTGATGATTCTTCTGTCCGGTTTAAGAAATCTCTGCTCACCTCAATATCATGAATAGATTCTCCTGTGTTATATAGAAGCTTTATTGTTTTTCCTTTCATACCAAGATCTATCATCACCTAGAGTTGACTTTTGTAGATGGTGTGAGCTAGGGAGTCATAATTCCTTTTTTTCAGATGTGCATACAATCGACCCAGCACAAGTTATAGGAAATCTCTTCCACTGCCATGTCACCTTTGTCACAAATCTAGTGACTGTATATACAGGCCCATATCCAGACTTCCTCTTCTGTGTCACTGTTCTGTTTTCCATCCATGGAGACCAGTCTCAAGCTGTTGTAATTACTATAGTTTTATCATGTCTTTCTACCTGAAAGTAACTTTGGTAAGGTTTGTCATTTTAGCTAAGTACAATAATACCTATTTTGCTGTGAAAACTGATAACAACCAGCATATACTGATTGCTTATTTTTATCCCACTTAATAGATGAATCATGCATTGCTTTACATTTAATCCTAGCAGCAATTGCCTTTGTTGTTGTTTTCATGAGGAAATTGAGGTTTAGAGGAAGTGTAATTCGATCAAGGTCACATTGTTATTAAGTAGTGACAAGATGGGCCCCCAGGCCACCCTCCCTCCAGACCTCTGCTCTTTTGCTAGCGGGGCGTGCATGCCTGAGATGTGGCCCCGGGTCATTCTGGCTGGATTGTCTGTTGTGATGCTGCAGTCTAATTTTCAGCCCTAACTCTAGTCAGTATTTTCTCTCTCCACCCACTTAAGAAAAGGCCCATAGGGAAGGTGAACAATGAAGCATTGGATTAGCTACTGTGTGTCTTTTCAGTGTCAATTTCATACTATTTTTAGGTATGACAGAGGATAGAAGAGAATATTGAGTTCTATTATGCCAGGCTTCAGGGTCTGGGAAGAGCTGAGCAGGTTTGCAGCCTCTAATCCCTGCCCTGAAATAGCAGGGGTGGCAGCTTCCGTGGCGGGGGAACTCAGCAGCCACAGTGGGGACTTCAGAGTCTTCACTCTCCTTCTCCTCTTTTTACCTCTCACACCTACCAAAGGTTCTGCACTTTTAGCATCTTCCCACACAGGACCAAAAGTCCATAACCGAGCCGTTAACAAATACCGCGTCTAAAAATAGAAAACGCAAAAGCCACAGGGTAAGATTTTCTGCGAAAGTATAAAGGTATAAATATACATTTGCATCTGAGAATTCATAAAGGTATTATCCAGCCTGACCCTAGAGCCACAAGTAGTTCTAATTTCCGTTTCCATGCTGTGGATCACTAACGCGTTTTTACAACCTCTCTAGCCATTTTCATGCACTAAATGTATATGATGTAGCCCCATCTCCCTGCACCTTATGTTTTTAAAACAACATGACCTTTGAGTCAAGCTAGTGTTTATCTCTATTTTGTTAAAAATGTGCAGAATTTGCCTAGTGCCTCCCAATTCTGTGACCTTCCAGTTCCTTGTAAATGAGTTCGTCATGTCTCCTATTATAACAGGAGTCATCACAAACGTGGGGCAGAGCTTTTCAGCATCTGAAAAATTATATCTGTCTTAAAAAGTTCCCATAAAAGAGCAGAAATTATGTGCATTTGCCTGTCATCTTGTCATTCTATCTTTATTCAAGTCATTTCCTTGTGTAATGGTCTGCATTGGGTGATAGAAGTAGGCTGAGAAGGTGTAAAAACAAATAACAATTTTCTTATGAAAGAAAGAGTAAATACTAGGTCATTAAACATGTCACTCTGATGCGTTAACACCCTAGATGAAATGTGTAGCCATTCTGTCATTCAAGAAAATCATAATTCAGGAAATATATTATAGTGCAGGTACAGTCTACAAGTTCTATCATTATTAATGGGCATCAGGGAGTTGAAAATCCAGTGTGTGTGTATATGTGTGTGTACGTGTGTATAGTCTTAAATTTTTAGAATTGGCAGGAACCTTACCAATCCATTTTATTCACAGGTAACAAACCTGGAAACCAGGGAGCTGAGATGACCTTCTCAAGGTCACAGGGCAGCACTGAACCTGTTCTCTGTGTTCACCTTTTAATGTTTACCCCCTGCTGTGCACCTGTCTTGAAATCTACTTTGAAAGGCGAGGTGCTCTATAAATGTACAACCTTCTTATTTTTATTTTTACAACATATGTGCATGGATTATCATTGCTTTCAAAGCTGGTCTACTTATGCATGAATTAAATGTCAGTAAATTAATAAGAACCCTTTTTTCCCTCAGCTAGGAAAATGCCTTACATTCAAGACCTAAACGTCCATTAAGTTGATTCTCTTTTATAAAGTCGAATCTCATTGTGTTAAAAATAGTGAGCATAAAAACAATTGGGTTTGTAAACAAGCCTTACTATTTTTGTCTCATTGAAAGTTTCTGTCTAAATTTCATTTATAAATTCATTGCCGACTGATCCAATCCCTTTTTGTCAGTGTGTTTTCTATTTTTCTTAAAAGGCAGTCATGAGCAGTAAGTAGTCATTTCTGAGACGAGGTCGAGGAAGACAAAGAGGTAGTTCAGTAGGAAGAAGAGTCAGGGAAACGATTTCTTGGGTACTGGGGAGAGTGTTCAAGACAGCAGGTTGACCTCAGCCAGGGAGAGGTCAGGTAGGATCCTGAAGGAAACGGTAACCCTGGTGATTTGGGTCTAACTACTCGCGTCACAGCCAGTGGGGACAGAGCAGAGGCATCCTGGGCTGAAATAGCCCCTTTAAAGCATTCATGAAGTTGTGCTCTTGGAAGGTTTACCTTCTACGGGCCGGAAAGCAACTCTTTCAGATTGTGTTGGGAGGAGGGGCTGGAGTGGAGGTTGGGTTAAGTGGAAAACGGAATGAGGAGGTGAGGCCAACAGAATAATGACGGGCTTTGGAGCCAAGCTGACCTGAGTCTGAATCCCAGCTCTACCACGTGGAAGCCAAGTGACCTGGGACAAGCCACCTGCCCTAATTCTTCCGCTTCTAATTTAAAATGAAAACTAAATTGATGATCTCCTCCTCCGGTGCTTGTTGTAATAAAGAATGATAATGTAGATCCACAGGGTCTGCTCTGTAAGGGCAAGGGTGTGGCCACTGCTGGGACTGTCACACGGCCGGGTGTTGCCCAGCAGTACGCACTAGCCGTGCACTTGCTGTGAGCTCCGTTGGACTACAGGTCAAGACCAGGATTTCTGTCGAAGGCAGCAAGTGGGTGGGGACATTCATTTTCAAAGCAGCCATCAGAAGGAAATAGCCTGAGTTCTTATGTCAAGGAAGGAGGAAGCCTGCTGCTGAGTCAACTAAACTGTGGGTTTCAAATGCTCATTTGGGGCCACCTAATAAAAGCTCGTAACAGGAGGTTTAATTTCTCCAAGAGTCCCCTTCCTCATACACAAAATGAGGATAAGCCTAATGCCTCCCTCCCTGTTTGTGGGTCTCAGCTTTGTCTGGCTAGCCCGGCTCCAGAAATCCCATAAAAACTTTCACTAGGACATAATGCACAAGTATCATCACACTAGGCCCCCCAAAGACATTGTAATGATGGGATGAAGAATGAGTCGTTGGATGGCAATCATTTTCCATGCTCCTGTGGACTTGTACATTCCTGGGCTTCAGTGCTTACGAAACGTGAGGCTGACAGCTCATTGCCCCGAGCGGCGAACTCGCAACCTGCCCGTGTTTATGTGCCAAACCACTCAAATAGCTCTGGGTCTCAGGTCAGAGCTTTACTTTCATACGCAGGCTGGGCCCGGGGTGATTTACGTGGTCCTGCCTCTCATTTCTGAGATGTGAATGGGCTTGACTAGGAATTGAGGGGAAATCAAAGAATGACCAGCGTTCCCAGAAACGCCAGATGGGCACAACATGATTTTCATCCACCGCCTCGGTCCATAGCTGCATCAGCTCTTCCCCTTTCAGTGCCTTCTCCCATGAAGCACAACATTTTACTCCCTCCAAGGACTTGGGAGAAGTCAGGGGAGATGCATTCCCATTTCTCAGTTGAGAAATGAAGGCTCAGAAAGTTGACAAGACTTGGTCCCTGTTGACATGACTTGGTCCCTGTTGACATGAGCTGGACTTGAACTCTTCGGCCCCAGAGCCTCGTTCTTCCTCCATTGACACTTGCAGTTGGCCAATGCCCTTACCTTGTGGAGAAGAAACCAGCACCCACCTACCCTCAGACTGGGTTGCACCCTTCAGAAGTGGACACAGTCAACAGTGTAGCAGTTACCTGAGCTTTAGGGCAGAGGGGGTGGGGGAGGAGGGAGGGGGCGCCAAATATTATATATGGTAATGGAAGGAGGACTGACTTCGTGGTGAGCCCACAATGCAGCACATATATGATATAATGTAGAATTGTACACCTGGAACCTATGTAATTCTTACTAACCAGTATCACCCAATCAGTTTAACAATGAAAAGAGAAGGGGAGAGCTAAACACACACACACACACCACTATGTTGTGGTTTCAGGTTGTTTCAGGGCTGGAGAATTCGCTGTATTCATAAAGGATGAGTACAGAAGAGGTCCATGTGTAGCCTGTGGCCCCGCCAGAGCGGAGCGTGTCCCCCTGGCTCTGGCCAGGGTTCACTCACCCGTACTAGACATGCTCTCTATCAGTGGCATGGAGCCTCGCTCTCAGGACAGGCGCCAGGATGGTCCCCAAACAGAAAGCCGGTCCCTTCTCCTGGCTTTCAGGTTTGAAATTCCACCTTTTGGAGCCTTGAAAGCTGATTGGTCTTTAAAGAGATGCTAATTAAAATAAGAATTCTTTCATTGTATGCAACAGCTTATATATTTTAAAAATCTTAGAGCAATGTTTTTCTTTAGGGGGGTTGGGGTGTCACAACATCTAGTTCCTTAGACTCCCCGGTCTTCCTTCAGGACATGGGTGGGAAGAGGCATGTAACGATCTAATGAGATGTACAGAAGAGGACCGGAAGTGTGAGCTTGACCTGGAGCTGAGAGAAAGGTGGGGGGGTGCTGGGCACTGGTCTGAGAGGGAGGAGGTGGTGGCCACACCTACAGCTCAGAGCCCTGGGTCTGACAGAGGAGACCCTGCAGTGGGGGCTCCAGGGCCATCTGGTGACCTTGTGGTGACTGCTGGGACCGATCATGGCTGTGAAAGCCATTTGGACTGCTGTGACCTGCAGCCATCTGTGTCTACGAGTGCAAACCCATGGTGCCTAATGATCTCCATTGTCCCCCGCTCATTGCACTAAGAGGAATAGTCAGGACACTGTTCAAGGAGGCAGTTCATTGTGTCTTCGGGAAAGCTCATCCTCTGTGGCTTCTTCGCTGGAAAAGAGGAAGTTTGGGGTCATAGAGGAGCTAGGATGGAGAAGGCAGTCTGTCTAGGGACCAGGCAGGCACAGAGCCTGTATTCAACAGCGGGGACCTTGGGACAAACCGGGAGAGCCATGTCATGGGGTGGTTCGACTTCTTTCAGTCAAATATGTGTCTAAGGGTAGGCCTGATGCTCTGACCTTAAACTTGCAAGTTGCACAGGGACTATCCTTAGGTTGCTTTTTCAAAATCATTTGAGCCAAACAGACCCTCTGTCACCTCTCTTAGGAGCCCCTGCATGTGGCTCTTCTGTCACTTCATGTCTCAAATCCCTCCCTTGTGTCTCCTCTCTTCCCTCCAGCTAGTGAGACGTGCAACGACTTCCACCCCATGTTCTTCACCCATGACCGATCCTTCGAGGAGTTTTTCTGCATCTGTATCCAGCTCCTGAACAAGACCTGGAAGGAAATGAGGGCAACCTCGGAAGACTTCAACAAGGTACCGTGAACCGGAAGCCCACGCAGCTCCTTCTCGTGTTGCGAAGGAGCCCACCCCGGCGTGGCCCCTGCGCTGTGTGTGGAAGGTGGTGGGCGAGCGGGAAGGAGAGGACCTGGGATTTCAGGTCGTTCTGAGTTGGAGAAACACGTCACACTACGTCTGTGATGGTGGTGCTGTCATGTCTGTAGGGCTGAGCTTGGAGCAGCTTTGTGCTGTTGGCTCACAAAGCTGGAGCCACCAGCAGAAACCCTCCTGTGACAAGTCACGTCTAGCCGAACGTTTTTGTGGTTACCACGAGGTCACTGGGGAAGATGCCTCCGCCCTGCTCCCTGGGCCAGGAGCTGCCACTGAGAATGAGATCGGGAAGCCTGCTGAGCAGGAGCCACTGGCTTTCTTCGTGGCTTATGGTTGTGTTGAGAGCGTTTGCCCTTGGCTATGTCAACAAGCGTTTCTGTGAAAATGCAAGATCTCTTTCAGGGAGTTGAATAAGTGAGTTTATATGGAACATTGTTTTGGTTTACAGAAAGCATTTGATTCTTTGGACAGAGATGTCCCTGGCTTTCCAATAAGAGTATGAGTCACATATTTCCGGTTGTGAGTGCATATTGGGCAGATTAGAAGAGGACTGGCCAACTTAGAGAAATCGGAAACATCATGCACACTTTTAAAAATAACGTCTTTATCCTTAGATAGAGGCCTGATCGATGACCTGGCTAATAATAACTAGTGGTCAGGACAGGTGCATTTCAGCCTTTAATCCTTCCCATTTGCTACTGTCCACAGCTCTGGGTACAGTCATCCCTGTCACCCAGGCCCGCTGACCTGCTCCTGGGCTGTAATTCTTAAGGTCTGACCTCGCAGTCATCCTGTGGGGCCATCGTGGGCTTGTGGCTGGGGCATGACAAAATCTGAATTCCAGGTCCACTTGATATTCTCATTGGTCTTTGCTTTCCTATCACCTCTTCTGTGAATTCACCTCTCATCCTTTCCACCATGTTTCTGGTTTGTGGCATCTTGAACTGATATTGGAGGAGGGGGGAGGAGGTAGACAAGGGTAAAGGAGGTCAAGCAAATGGTCACAGAGGGAGATTTGACTCTGGGAGGTGAACACATAATGCAATATATAGACGAGGTCTTAGAGCACTGTGTACTTGAAACCCATATGATTTTATTAACCAGTGTCACCCCAATACATTTCATTCAAAAAAAAAAAAGAAAAAAGACGAGAAGCAGGAAAGAAAAATGACACTCTTCCCCAAGCCCCAGTCAGGTTCTAACCTAATTGTCCTCTTTAGCACAACGATCGGACCTGCAGTTATAACAGGTGAGCGCCACTCCACCGCGGTCGTTTTGAGCCTCATATTTAGTTCACTGGCATGGGCCCCGGGGGCTCCCCCGATGGAGAGCACAGATCTGAGAGCTGCGATCTGGCGTCAGAGCCCGGGGCCCCAGAACAGGTGGGATTCGGGAAGGGAAGTGGGGGAAAGAAGCGCACAAGGGGAAGCCGGGATGGCTCAGTGGGTAAAGCGCTCACTTTGCAGCGCCGGGGACTGAGGATCGAATCCCGGCCCCGGCCCGTGCGGAACCATGTGCTGAAGTGGGAGCTCCCCCAGTTCAGTTCTGTCTGTCTGTCTGTCTGTCTGTCTCTCTCTCTCTCTCTCTCTCTCTCTCTCTCTCTCTCTGTCAAAAATTAATAAAATAAATAAACTTAAAGCAAAAACCTTAAAAAAAAAAAAAAAAAGAAGCGCACGAATCCCTTGTGACCAGAACTGCAGCCTCCTAAGTGCACTTCACTTGATGAAGGGAGACTTTGTAATTGGGGTGCAAATCATCCCCGAGAAAGAGGAAGAAAGAGGCATGGAAACCTCTGTTCAATCAAGCCAAAATATGTAAATAAATAAATAAATAAGCAAAGTCAACGATCTTTGAAATTGCCACATCCTCTCCAGGTCAGTTCAACATTTCATGCTCCGCAGTGTGACTGAAAACCTAGCTTTTCTGTGACGAGGACACATATTTCTCCAGGACAAGGAGGACTCCCTGGCTATCAGCTCTGTCACCAGATGTCCATCCACGTTCAGAGAGAAGAAGCTGGTTGTTCTTCTCCTGACTTACAGAAGCCTGAATTCTGTCCGTGGCGATAATGCTGATGTCACTGCGGCGGATCTATGCACAGATGAGAGGTTGGCTCCAGGAGGTGGCCACTTCAGTGCTTGGGGACGTACAGTGATGACAAGACGCCGCAGGAATGCACTGTTAGCAAAGGAAAGCAGAGGCGCCAGTCTGGGGGAGCTGAGCAGGGCGGGGGAGGGGAGCTGAGTGAGCCTCTTCGGCTCCTGTAGTTCATCCTGGCCCTGTGCTGGGGTTGGTGGTATTGATAACCTATGTGCACAGGGTAAGGTGACAGCCAGCTGCCCACAGGGTGGCTCTGAAACTTCATCATTCACTTACATGGCCGCAAAACTTTCTTCAGCAAGATCTCAGAGCCAGGTGTCAGGTACAGGATTTTACTGCGGCCCCAGGGCCATCTGGTTGCCTTGTACAAGCGTAGACTCCCATCCGCTGTCCCACATCTGCCAACGGGGCATGGCAGTCAATGGCGGTGGGCAGCCCACTCCAGGTGTTCATCCATTGAGAATGGACAAGAGAGAAGAATTAGGGACGGGAACGACAAGGGAGTTCCATTTCTACGTTAGGTACTTACCACGCTTGCTTTTCCTTTATAGCACCATGCAGGCCTTTTGTAGCCAGAGAATCTGCCAGTTCTATTCTTTTCCTCACATGTGCGCTAGCTTCCTAAAACCACTGTAACAGATGATCACAAACCTAGTGGCTTCGAAAGTGCACATTTATCTTCTAGTCTCCTAGGTCAGAAGCCAAGACTGAGTTTCCCCCAGGCTAAGGTCAAGGTGTCAGCAGACCTATGTTCCCTTCTGAAGGGCCTAGGGGAAAACCCATTTCCTGGCCTTTTCTGGGCTCTAGAAGCTTCCTGCTCCCCTTGGCTCATGGCACTTTGTTGTATAAAGCCAGCAGCAGTAGACCCACATCCTGTCTCCTCACCCGGGTTTCTCTCCTGCTTTTTCACTCGTAAGCACCCCTGTGATTACACTGGGCCCCCTGGAGAATCCAGGACTGTCTTCACTAAGCTAAGGCCAGCTGATTAGCCACCTGAATTCCACCTGCAACCTACATTCTCCTTTGCCGTAGAAGCTAATAACCCAGTCACAGATTCTGCGGATTAGAGCACAGGCCTCCATGGAGGGGGACATTATTTCGCCTACTGTAATATTCATGTAATTTGTAGCTATATTCGATCTCTAGGTGTATGTACCAATTTAAATTAGTGAAACGTGAACAGATGAGCTTTTTTTGGTTGTTGTTCTTTTTTGCTACTAGGCCAGCAGAACACCAGTCATAGACTCCTGCTCGTGGTTGCTCAACACAGATGTAATTAGACCCCTATTCTTTTAGGTTGCTGCTCTGTCTCCACTGACCTTTTAAAAAGAGAAGGTTCTGTGTGAGGACCTCTGGCTCAGTGTCAATCCTGTCTTCCTGAGACCTTCCTGCTGCCTGTCCTGCCACTGCTCAACTGATCAGACAATGCAGTGGAAAAGAGAGCTCAACTTATAATCAGTTCACTTTTCTTTCTGTTATCAACTTAGTAGCAGATAGTAATGGAATTTAGGAACAAAGCAGGTTTCTTGTTACTGGTTGGATTTGATGTTTTTTTCTTGTGTCTTAAGATTGTTCAAATTTGAATTCAGAAATATCCTAAATGAGCCCAACAGTGGACATCATTTCTTTTGAACATTCTTAGACATCGTCACATTCTGGCCACTTGGAATAAGAAGGATGGATGGCAGATTTAATTGTCCACCAGAGACGCGGGGTCTACGCCATTAGATCATTACCGGAGAGGCACTATCCTTCAATCCAAAATGTAACCTTTCCAACAAGCAACACTAGATTCCAGCAGATGCAGGGTTCTCTTTGGTGGCCCCTGGGCTTTGTTTGGATAGTTGTTTGTGGATATCAAATGTTTGGGGGTGATGCTACCTCTTGAAGTGAGTTGTCTTTCTGCTCCTCCAGACCAGGGAGGCAGCAGATGGACTGCTTTTTTATTTATAGGAGAGAAATTGAATTGGAGAGTAATTAAAATATTTATGCATTGAAAACTACTATCTTTTTGTTTCCCCATATAGCAGTATGCAGAATCAGCCGTTGATTCAGGCCATTGGGTTTGGAGTCTGCGTTTTCACCTTTTATGACTCATGTTTGAGAGCATGCATGTTTATTGCTTTGAGCTTTCAAGCAGAGCTGAACTGCAGCCGAGAAGCTCAGCACACGTGTTTCCGTGGTCATGCCATCAAAGCCCACGCATTTAAACAGGGGAGGAAACGTGATGCGAGAGACTTGGCTGGTTCAGGTGTGGGCATCCCATTGGAAGCTGTTGTCACTGACCGCTTCACTTTCAAAAGCCTAACAAGGGCATGCAAGTCAAAATCTGTGTTTTCATGTGGCGTGTTTCTGAACTCTGCTTCAATGTTAGGCTCACCGGTGGGGGCGGGGGTGAGGGGATTTTGAAAGGCCTTGTATCTCACGTCCAATTGCACCACACCCACCAGCTGAGTCTCTGGGTGGAGCCAAAGCCATCGGTGCAGAGGTTGATGAAAGGTAGATCTAATCACGGAAGGTGAATTGTGTCCATAAGATTATCATCAGGGGAAACACATAACACATGTCACGAACTAGTATGATTCCTGCCCATTGACCAGTGGTGTGTGCATTGGTCTGCAAGGTACAGTTTTGAATCCTAGCTCTACTACTCAGGAACTCCGTGCCTGAAAATAAAAATAAAAAAAATAAAAAATGGATACCAGGTTCCCACTGCCCTGTTTTAAGGTGGTGTGCTACTCAGTTGAAGTAAGAAACTTAAAAATGATTGGAGGAAGTCATATGCCATATGCAATTGTAAAGTGTACTTTCTGTATGTAAGAAGACAGAGCCTGTCTATGAAAAATGAGTAAATTGCGCTTTTCAAAAGAAGACACTTTTTTGGCCATTATGTTAAAAAAAAGGAAAGGAAAAGCTGTCAATGTATTGCAAATTAAATTCTAAATGGAATTAACTCATTTAACTTTGGCAGGATGATGGTTGAAGCTGAAAATTGGAGGGATTTTGGTGGAGTCTTCCTCTAAACAACCTTTTCAGTCACCTTCGTGTCCCATGTGACGAGTCTAAGAAGCAGCAGGCCCCGCCACTGCCCCGCACCTGCTGCCTGGTGAGGGTTAAGACCTCTTCAGCCCTCAGCTAGTCGCCCAGACATCTCTGGGGATGCTGACCTTCTAGATACCATCAAAATATTTGTTCATAGCATGGCTGTTACTTTAGATCCTATCAGAATTGGCCTTACAGACCATGATCAAAGGCTGTGCTAGGCTTTCAAATCACCAGCATGGAAGAAACTAATGACCTGAAAAATGTGCTCTCTCTAGAGCAAAAGCCCTGTTTTAAAACTTTATCCAGCAGCATAATAAGCAAAGCGCAACACAATAGAGCTTGCGGCTGAGACAGCAGCCCTTAAAACGGGTGAGACTGCGCACTGGGCGAACCCGGGCCCAGCACACAAAGCTGCATCTGCCCCCGACCAGGCTACAAGCTTCGAGCGCATCCCTCCGTAGGGACAAATCTCATTAGGAAAAATTGGAGAGGACAGATGAGGCATCCTGAGACGTCCCCTGGAAGATTATCCATGGGAAAGAGCCACGAACTGGTCACAGCTAATGGGATGTGATTTAGTCTAGAAAAGGGATTTTTTGAGACCTTGGAGGGAGCTATTGCATAAATAAAAAGGGGGGATATGTGTGCTCCCCAAACTGCTTCTAGCTCACTGACTTTCTGTGCATGCTTTTCAGGGAACAATTACATATGCAGGCGTCCCCTTCCTAGGCTGGGCCAGCTCAACTTCAGAGTGGGGCAGACAGCGCTCTGTCGGTTAGCTGAGCTGGCCCAGGGAATGAAAGGTGGTCTGTAACTCTCCTCATGAATAAACATGAATCTGCTCATTTGCATGAGGCAGGTGACTGTAAAATATCTTGGAGCAAACTGTGAAAGGAGGCTTTGTGCATCCATGCCCAGGGGAAGCTGGGAGGACTCGGCGTTGTTTATCTTCATTAGAATTCCATCTAGTGCCGCCGTTATTGATCTGGGCTGAGCCTGGTGTGGCTAATAAAGTAGGTGTGCGTTGTAATTGAAACATTAATATTTAAGCAGAGGAGAAGTCTGTTAAAGGGCCCTAATGTCATTCGGTGAGGTTATCTGTTTTTCAGCTGTCTAGGCTGTTTATGACTATTTATTCAGAAGGTTTGTCATGTTTCAGAAAGGTCTTTAGGTTTGGCATGAAGAAAATCGAAGCTCCTTTAGAAGCAAATGCATCATATGAATAGATTTATTTTCTCCTTCGATGTTTCCTATAGGAGAGGTAGCAAATAGTGTTGTGTGTGTGTGTGTGTGTGTGTGTGTGTGTGTGTGTGTGTGTGTGTTTAACTGAGTGCTTTCAAACTATTCACATAAAGTAGTGTCACCATTTTCATCATTTTTCATGGAATTGGCCAACTTTGGTTGGACAGTAATCAAGGCTTGTCTTCTATGATCCTCATCCATATCAATTATACTATTATATCCAGGGACAGAGTAATGACAGAAAGAGACCAACTTCACTAACTTATTTTTTTTCTCAAGAGGTATCTTTTTCAATACAACCCAGTGTGTATACTTT
Source organism: Craseonycteris thonglongyai (assembly GCA_004027555.1). Lineage (NCBI taxonomy): Eukaryota > Metazoa > Chordata > Mammalia > Chiroptera > Craseonycteridae > Craseonycteris > Craseonycteris thonglongyai. The sequence continues at coordinate 97,848 of PVKE010000383.1, forward strand.
CTACAAATAAGTTATAGGTAACGTGTGCCTGACCTAGAGAAGGAGGTCACCGTGGAGTGGACCGTTATTTCTCAAACTCTTTTGCGTGGCCACTCACCTCACAGGTGTTTTTTTTAAACTTGTTTCCCTAATCACCCTCCCCCTGCAATTGTAATTACATAGCTATACTGTTGTTTTGTTTATTTAATGTATGTATATTTGTGCTTTATACGTAAAAAGAGTCCTTTTTTTTGCTCCTCCAAGAACCAGTTTTCACCCCCTGGGGTCCCTTATTTTCCTCTCTTCTCTCCCACTGAGAATGCAAGGTGGAGCGGGCAGAACCAGGGCTGGAAGAAGGCAAGGGAGCCTGGTGACAGTCCCATAGTGGCCCCTCACCAGCAGCGTGACCCTGAGCATGACCTATAGCTACCATGTCCCTTCTCTTCTGTAAACCGGTAGCATCAATAATAATAAGAGCAACACCAGTAATAACAACGGTATGTCCTAGAGTCACTGTGAGGATGAGGTCATCACAGGTTGGCTTTGTAAACGGCCCATACAAGCCAGAGCTGCCATCTCAACCGTTAAACCTGAACTGGCAGCTGTTTGCACTTGGTCTTGCAGTGGAATCGAGCTTGAGCTGCCTTGATTTCCCAAGATAGTCTGTTCCAGTATCTGTAAGTAGAGATTGCTCCATACCTCTGTACATGGGGGGGGCATTGAACTTGGTTTTGGCCGCAGAAGATTTTGAGCACAGTTGTGACAAATGCCTGAGTGAGAAGGAAGTCGACTTCACTGCATCTCAGAGGCGGGCACCGCTGCCAGCTGCCTCCAGCTGCCTTCCTTGTGGAAGGGATTTAGTGCCGTCAGCTTCCGATTTCTCATCTGTGACATGGGGACCAGAAAATGAGCATGGCTTGGTAGCCTCTGAGCCCTGGTCCGCATCAGGCAGATAAACTGCTTGGCTCAGTCCGGTCTTGAGCACCAGGTGACACAGGATTCTAAATACCTCTGAAAAGAAAAAGGGATGCTCATGGCAATACTGATAGCACGCATTTCCAGAAGAGGTGGGCAAGCTTCTCCCTCAGACTGATGGCTGAACTAAGTAACACACCCATCTCCCCGTGCCACCTGGTGGATTCGGTCATACAGGGGTCTGTGTGACTTTTATGAGAAACCCTGGGATGACCATAAAGTGGTCCCTCGCCCAGCACTGTCCAGAGGTTGTACCATGAAAAGCCCGATGTGTCTCTTTAGGAAAGGGGAGTATGGGAGAACCCAGAGTCATCCAGAAAGAATCAGGTCTTCTTGACATTGTTCATGTGATTTCCATAAGAAATGGTTTAAGTCTTTACAATCTGTTTGAAGCTTAAATACTCACTTTAGTTGGCCCAAAACACTGCTTTTATGTTTTGCTTTTTCAACCTTCTCTGTAACTGGAGCATTTATAAAAATGATGTTTCCCATGGTTTAGTTTTATGAGTCATTTTGGATAAGCCCGACCGCAGTGAATATACATCTTGCGAGTTTCTTCGTGGGCAAGGTCTAGCTTAGAGTTCTTTCGTGTCCAAAGTCTTCCTAGCATCAATGTGTCTTTTTCGCATACATAACATGTGTTAACCTGAGACAATTATGAAAGAGAAGAATTGGTAGATGCTTCTGTGGGCAGAAGCAAGTAATATCAGTCCCTTGGCTTGACTGCAGACCATCTCTGACCATGAAAATAATGGTAACTTTTTACTTTAGCTGCTCTACATAACTCCATTCAGTGACTTCTGAAACATCTTTCTCTTTTAGTAACTACACTTACGGCACTGTATGAATTGTTCACTGGTTCCTATGAGCTGAATTCCATATGCCATCATGTATTCTGAGAAGTCTGATAATGGCACAGAAACCATTTTATTGGTATACGTATGCCCAACTAAAATGAAATTACCTACTTTTTAAGTAAAGCACAATTAGATTTAGACATTCTAAATTCAAGGGCAGATAGGAATCAGAGTTGGATAGCTAAGAAGAGTAAGATTAGATGGGAATCTCTCATGAGATGCAAGTCCTCCTTGCTTTAAAAGAACATTTCTCTTGTAATTGCAAAGCAAATCACGTTAAAATGAAAGTTGAAAATGCACACCTGCAAAGGGATGTTTTCTAAGGTAGAACAGAAGAAGATAAAGGTGCTGTCTAGAGGTGCTCCTTTCTGCCAACTGCGGGTGTTGATATTGGGGTGGGGAGGGGGGTGGAGGCCAGTGAAGGGCCCTAGATAAGATGAGATAAGGAGCTGGAATGAGACTATCCTATCAGAAGTCTTCTGCTGAGACTCCAGCGTAAGAGCCGGGAGCAGTTAGAAGAAGCCAAGTGACCTTTCCAGATAACCTGCTACACAACTCCTAGATGAAGGGGATCAGGAGTTAACATATGGACTTCATTATTTAAGTGTGTATCATTCGTGTGCGTAATGCACACACCTGGTGTGCCTGTGCAGGTTTCTAAAACCTGCTTTTATATCTGACTGACAGCGAATAATGGGTCAAGACTACCCACCCTCCTTTTACCGAAAGCCCCCGCCTGTGTGATTCAGCACCAGGTGCCGGCCTGCTCACAGCACCTGGTGGCCTGGGCCTAAGCCAGCGGTCCCAAAGACGTGGAACAGTTGCGAAGTAAACTATGTCCTTTCCAAGACCGTGGTTGAAGCCTTGCGTTAAAAAAAAAAAAAAAATCCCTCTGTTTCATTTTTTCACCTTCACTCATTTCTGATACCACTCGGAGGCCTGCTGAACCCGCATATCCTGGCCATGTGGGAGGTACTCTGACCCCCCACTAGTGTAGTTTCCAGGCCAGCGGGGAAAATAATGTCAATAATTGTGCTTGTCCTTTCACAGGATGGCTGCTGAGGGACCTTGGGTTCAGGGGACAGGTGTGCTTCTGGCCATTCATCCTGTGGAGGTGGCTGCTATTGCCACCCCCACCCCCCACCACACACACCCAAGAAACACGTGCTTGTGTGGCGGGTGTGTTCAATGTAAACATAAGCACACACCATTCACCAGCATCCTCTTTTGCTTTTTACCTTTCCCTCCCCGAGTTCTCTTAAATTAGGGGGGAAAAAAAATTGCATTCCCAAAGTGTCAGAAGAGTAGGACAAGTGGAACCGGGTCCCAGTGATTGTGTTTGAAACGCTGCAGGCAGCCACCTGCCTGCGACTCTTCTGGCCCGGTTTCCTCATTTCTCTTCCACAAGTCCATCCGCGTGGCTTGGCTGGATCGGAGGGGCATGGCATACGGCTTCTTGCCGCTTGAGCAGCCACAGAAGTAGACGTCATCGGCGTTTAATGCCAGATTTCCATCCTGGGAGTCACAGGGCATGGAATTCTGTCCGAACTCATCTAGGCCACTGTGTGTGATTCAGGCAGAAGCAGAAAAGGGTAAGAGCCAGGCCTCAGTGACGCTGTTCCTAATAACACATGTCTGTCCTGAGAAGAAATCCAGAGACCATGGAGATGCTGCTGACTGAGCTGAAGTGTGTTTGGAAGCGCCTGGGCTCGTGTCACTGTGGTCAGGGCACCGGGCCACTCTGGGTGTTTGCTCCAGGCCTCAGCCCAGCACGCACTGGTCAGTCAGGGGTGCAGGGTCGTTTTTGAATTTTGTCAGACAGATTAGACTCACCAGTGCACATCCGAGAAAAATAGGACTTGCATGAAGTGTGTCAACCGTGTTTCGATGCCATGTACCAGAACGCTGTATTCATTAAAGGTACAAGTAACGAAACACCCTAGGACAGAGCTGGCTGGTAGTGGGTACTTGAGGCTGCCGCAGGCATCCTCAGCCTTGGCTCCCCACACCCCACACCCCCACTCCCCAAGCCCTTCCCATGGCTGAGAGTCAAGAGGAGGGCGTGGGAGTTCACGAAGGAAAAATGGGCTCAGTTCACAAGCTCAGGAAGTCAAGAGTGTTGGCCCTGGAGCCAGGGGCGGCGTTCAGACCCCAGCTCCGTGATGCCCTTTCCTGGCTGGTGTTCGGCGGATGAGCTACTTTGCCCTGGTTCTCAGTTCCTTCCATTTGTGAAATATGGCACTTCACAGAGTTGTCATGAGGGTCAAATGAGCCCGTCTTCGGCTGACCACATGAAGTGGCCAATATTGGACCATTTCTGAACTGCAAACATATAAAGTCTTCATAGTTTATCCCAATCTGTTTGAGTACTTGGCCATTTCCGTGAAGGAAAGGACCGGGATACATGACGTTCCAGACCAGGTGTGGGTGGGCCTGGGTCCCATTCCCCTCAGCCTCCAGCTTCCTACGGGACCCTGGGCAGCTCTCCTCCTTCTGCCCTCACCTCCCCTCTCCCAGGTGGGGCCTGAGGGGGCTCCTCCGTCTTCGCTTTGCATTATTTTCCTTCCATCTGCTTAGCCCTTCTAATCATCATGTCATATATCTCATCCTGGTGGGTGCCATCTTCGCATGAGCCTGTAACTACATTCAAATCTCCTGCATTTTGAAAAACAAAGCACTGCTTCCCAACCCTCTATCCACCCCCCTCCAGGCCAGAATGTCTCCAATAGTGGCCTGGACTCACCACCTCTTCTTTTCACTTCCTGTCCACTTATTCCTCTATCACGACGGCCTCCTGCCCTCGCTGAAAATAGAGCTAAGCAGAAGAGACAATGGGACTCTAAAAAGCACTGAATTATCTTGTCAATTCTGGGAAATCTCTTTAGCCACATAAGCCACTGGTTTTGACAAAGTCAAGAATGGCCTCACCTAGACATTGTGCGATCTCTATTGTATTTGCCTCCTTTGTTGCCTGGGCACTTTCTCCTTAAAAACTCCCTCACCGTGGCTTTGGAAACGAACACACACATCGAAGACAGATCCGTGATACACTATAGATATTAAAGGAAGAAGTACAATAGTTACCATTGTTCCAGTTACTAGTAATATTTTTAGAAAAAAAAATTCAAAAGGTAACCAAAAATAAAACTAAGCTCAAGAAGGGAAATAGGATGCTCAAATGCACTCCTGTGTATTTTGAATACTTGAAACCCTCTTTAGCCACCAAAGAAACAAACCAACAAACCACGATTTCAGTGAGGCAAGTGGAGACGGAGAGGAATTGGTGAGGTGTTCTAATTTAAGAGCAGACAGAAGTCACATTGTTATGCATCTCTGCTCTGATGAAACAGACACTACGAAATTTATAAAAATAAGTCTTCGAGTCCTCACACCTTTATGCTTGTTGACACCCTCCTTTTTCCCCACTCCATTTCTTCTTTTCAGCCTAAAAAGCTCCCCCAATCTCTCCCATCCTTCAAGATGTTTTTCCAGCCCTTGTTTCTCTCTCAAGTTCTCAGCCACCCTCCTTTCCTCCATGCTTTGCCGGATTTTTCCAGGAGAGGCTGCCGTCTCCACGTGCCCACCTCCTTCACTCGCTCTGGTCTGATGTTCGCCCACGTCCTCCTACTGAAATTGCTTTATTTAGGTCAGCTGTCACCTTCTGAGTGTCAAGTCTTACAGCCTCTTCCCAGGGCTCGTCCTGTGCCATCGCTCTGACACATTGGCTCCTGTCCCCACCGGGGCTTCCTGGCATCCTCTTCATCCCCTGACTCCTGAGGCACCGCCGCCCCCTGTCACCGACCCTTACACTCAGGCATTCTCCAGGGACACCTGCTTGTTTCTCTCCTACCACCACCTCCCTCCCACAGTCTCTCTTATTCAGCTGTAGAATCAGCGTGACAATCACCTCATCTCTTACACCAGTGACCTCTGGCTTCCTCGCCTCTTCTCCTGTCCAGACCCCAGATCCCATGAATCCACTGGTGTATGAGAAGCGGTCGTCCGGCTTTTGGGGCTATGACCCTGCTTCCTGCCACCCACACCGCTCATGTAAATGGACTGTGTGTGTATTCTGATTGCTCTCCCTGAACGTGGACTCGTCCTACTGATAAGTTCTCTTTCCCCTAGCTGCCAGAAACACCTGCTAGAACACAGTTCTCGTAACTCATCTGTACTCCAGAGCCTTTGACTTCCTTTTCTTCTGTCTTGATAAGAAAAGTTCCATGTTCTATTGCACACTGCTTTTCCAAGCAAAATGCCTATCATACTCTGCACCCTCCCCCCACCCCTCCGTACCCGATAAGTAACCATGTAGATGGCTCCCCCAGCGTGCTGTGTGCTCCCAGGTCTCCATTGTTACCCACATTCCCTCAGCAAAGAAGTCACTTCGCCTTTGGTTTTTAAAAATCTTCCCATTCTATAAGGCCCAGGTCATGGGCCTTGTGAAGCCTATCCAAAGTGGCAGAATTCATTTTTTTCTGTTAAGTAGACTTTCCTTTTCCCTCTCTTGGAGTACTTAACATAGTTGGCCATACATTTGAGTTAGAAAACTTCTTTTAGCCAGTTATCTTGCTTCATAGATGTCCCAGGTCACTCCGTGTCTCGCCTTATGGCCGCCTTGTAATCTGGACGGGCCCAGTGAAAATCAGGGCCTCTGGTTATAGTTGGTTATGTACACTCTCTCCTTCTTGACTCTCTTCCTGAAAACAAAGACACATTCTTCTTCACCTTTCTACCCCAGGTGCCTTCCAAAAAATTCTATTGGTGCTCAACAAATGTGACCTGGATTGAACTTTTATCCAGCCATTCCTAGAAAAAAACCAGAAGCTGGTAATGTTTGTTTGTTTTTAAGATTTATTTTATTGTTTTTAACAGAGCAAGACACGGACAGAGAGAGAGAGAGGAGGAGGAGGAGGAGGGCCCAGAGCAGTCTCCATAGTTGTACGTCATCAGTTTTTTCAATATGGTTTCATTTCACACAGGTGGGGGGGGGGGGCATGCAGGGTGAGAACCCGGGCCAGGGGCCTCGCACATGGGAAGCTCACCCTAGTGAGAACCAAACCGGGGACCTCCTGCAAGGGAAGCACACCCCAGTTCAGCATTTGGGTCTGCATGGGCTGGGGCCAGGATTCAATCCTCAGACCCTGAGCTGCAAGGCAAGCACTTAACCCACGGAGCCATCTCGGCATCCCCACCCCAATAAATTTAATATAAAAATTGATCTTGAAAGAGAAAAACCACTTTAAATTATGAAAGTGCAAAACTGTCAGCCAGCTCGAGATGTCCTCTGATCAGTGGTCCAGGTTTAGAGGGAATTCTTTGACCTTAACACCTCCTGCTATAAATTTGGGCTAATTGTTCATTCTCCCTTGAAAGAAAGCATGAATCTGAGCCCGCCCTGCTAGCTGGGCAGCGTCCTGCATCTTCAGCCTGGAGGTGGTTGGTTCTAAGAGCAAAAGCCCTCAGAGGCTCCATCTGAGGAAGACTCATTAACTAGGAGGAAGTTCTGAGCAGATGTGACATCCTTGAAAATAATGAAGCCTGACAGCAGCCAGCTCGCACCTGGACAGCTTGCAAAATGGGGTTTTGGAAAGGAAGGTTTCTAGAGGTCATTCCAGTGCACCCTCTTTTTTCCCCCGGCTGGGGATTGCAAGAGTGGGCAGAGGAAGGGATGGGAGGAACCATGACACGAGTCACTGAGCTGGTTTCAAAGATCCCCTCATGTCAGAACGTATCCATGATGTTGGGCAGAGTGACAGAGAAGCGCTCAGAAGGCTTTGTAACTCCCCCAAGTGCCATGGTTTGCAAAAAGGTTCTAGGTTCTTGGCTGAGGCATTAGAGACACCGAGAGATGCTATTTCTGATGTTGTGTTAATAAATCTGACTCTTAAGGCATTCACAGTATTGGGGATACCTCTGGAAAGAGATAATTATGAATGAATGTGGCTTGTGCAATAACAAAAGCCCAAATGTTTTGCGGAAATAATTCAAAAGAGGAAATTGCATAGAGACTTTACTCAGGAGGGCTTTAATGTATGAATGGATGCTCCCCAGGTGAGAAAAGCAGAGCTGATTGGAAAAAGACACAAAATATAATGAATGCAGGGAGAGAAAACTTACCGTAGTAAGTGGAGCTTTATTACTTTCCAGGTACTAAGGCTGTGTTCTTGGTTTCCCAAGACTTGAAAGGAACATGAGGTTCCTAGACATCAGTGGAATGAATGGAGGACAATTTCTTACTTCCAAACTGGATGTCACTGCGTTGAGAAAATTGGAGGTGGAGCATTTTGGACATTGTGTTTCCTGATTGCCTTGGAATGATTTAGAGGAGGAGTACTATTTGCATGTAAATGGACTGGTTATTGTCCTTTGGAGCCAATTTTTATTTATGTTATCAAATTAAGTCCTTCCTGCGTTACTGGCTTACAGATACAGGCAAGGACTGAGCAATAAAATAAAATGATACCTTTGAATCTAATGGCTGCACAAATTAGGTTGCAAAGTTCATTCTTGGTGAGAGCTGGGAATAACCTGTCAGTATCACTTGCCTAGGGGCATATGGTTCCCATTTCAAAGCTTCCTTTCATTGGAAGCGGCCTGGCTTTTACAAGCTGGTGACTTTGGAGGACTGAGCTGAAGAGCAAGCCTGTTCCATGCTGGCTATGCAGAGTGGCTTTCCTTACCTAGGCGGTTGCAGATTGAGACTCTGGGCACACAGTTGTGATGTGACTGGCTCCCAGCAAAGCCAACTTCTTGACCAAGGGCAGAGTAAAACTAACTGGGTTTACACAGGACTCACCCTAGAATTTTGAGTATAGTGACCCCCCTGAGTCCTCACCTGGTGGTTCCCTCTCTGGGTCTGTAGGGACCTCCTAGACCCCCTTCCAAGCCCTCAGACCCCTGCTTTGCCGAGCCCCTCCCTCCTCCTCCTGGGAACCAGCAGCCTAAATCTCTAGCACATTCCACTGCCTCCCTCCTTGCCTGGGTCAGTACATCTCCTTCCCTTCCTGGTCTCTGTAGTTTCCCATTGCCCAGCTAACCTTCCGTTCTCCCCTGCAATGCCTGCCTCACCCTGCTGGGTGGCCATGTCGTTCCTGTTGTAATGGGAGACCAGAGCACGGAGGTTATCTGTGAATCTGTGAGCAGAAAGACCAGAGGCAACGAGAGCACCACATGTTGAGCATTTGATGAAATACGGATTTTACTCTTCACCAACTGCCATGAAATTGGTATCCAAAACTTTTTTTTTTTTCCTCAAAAGGTAGAAGTCTTTGCGTGTGAAATTGGTGTTTCAGAATTAGGAGAGGTTTACTTGAGACTCATCTCTGAGAACCAAGAAAAATGTGATGATAGCCCAGAAGCTTCCTGTTTTTAATAGGAAAGACACCGTTCCCCACTTTGCACCATGGAAGGATCTGCCACCATTGGCCTAGCAGCTTTCTGCCACCATGTTGCCAGGGGACACGCTTGGCAGGGTGGAGACGAGGGTTCTGGCATTTTCATTTTTCCTTTTTGGCACAACTATTCATCAGCCTGCGATTCTGGCATTCATTTCCTTGGTATATTTGGGAAATTCAAGCTGGCACCAGGATAAGCTTTCAGAGTTTCACCAACTATTTCTTTTCAGGCACTCAGAATTATAAGTGATGCATCCTATCAGGCCTCGCTCTCCTGTCCCCCGTCGTCTTCTTCGGTCAGCCCATTCCATGTGGGGTGCAAGTCCATTACGCCACAAGGACTTCCAGACTGTGACTCTCCCACCCTAACAATGCAAACCATGGTCACCCGTCAGAGGTCGGAGCTCAGAAAGAGGAAAGCAGAAATGCATGGGTTCGAGATCTGTTTATAGGCGAGTTTGCGTCTTGGTCAGTCTGGTTTTATTTCAGTGTTTATAGAGCTTGCTTATATGTTAGGTATTTTTAAGGGACATCCAAAAATAGCGAAGTCCAGGGAAATAAACATTTTCAGATTAACGCCTCATAAATATGAGTTACAAAATACAACTCTGCCTTAGGACGCTGTCGGCACCGTCGCATCTACTCCGGCCTCCTGGCTTGTGGGAGCTATGAGGCCCTGCTTGATAGACAGCTGAGTTGGGATCCGGGGCGTGAGTACCACTCACTGGGTGTGACTGCAGACACACTACTTAATGTCATGGGTCTTAGTTTCCCTTTTGGGGAAATGGGCATTTTTTTATGATATTGACCCACGATTAGCACTGCATATACGTTTCCTATGATTTTCCCCATCCTCCTATGGATGGCAAGGCTGTGTCACATAGAGCTTAACACCCTGGGACCTAAAGATATAGTGACATTATACTAGGCTTTGTAACTTCTGCTTATGATCATCCATCATGCAGGTAAGAAAGGGAAAATCAGCTGTCTGGAGGTAGGGCTTTTTCTATGAAATCATTAATGATTAACCTCTCCAATTCTGAAACACATAGCCCCCTTGGGGATAAAAAGATACGTAAAAGTAAAGGTGAGCATATGTAGTTGAGGATGATGTGTTTTGGTTTTAAAATACACCATGCAAAACATCGAAGATAGCTAAATGACTCCTTAATGCTATATGTCTCTATGGAGACGTAGCTCTCCAACATCTCCTGAATGAGCCAATAGTAATTACGCTTTTGACTTATTAGGGTAGAATTCCTATTTCAGACCTCACCCCCTTAGGAGGGATGGTTTGGTCTGGTCTGGTCTGTACCGGGCCTGTTTCTGTTGGACAGGGATGGAAGTGGCATCTGTATCTGTATGTGTGCACTCATATTCGAACATACAGGCAGGATAGGGGCATGCCTTCCGAAGGCTGAGATGGAACTGGAGGTGGGGCTTCCGCAAGGCATTCCCTACTTGTTCAGAATTTTCCTCAAGCTAATGACCTCCCACTTCAGAATGAACCAAACAAACAAAAATGGGACTCAGCATGGCCGTGTCATAAACGAAAGCTGTCATTACTATCAAATTCATTGCCAGTGATGAACGCACATCCTGATGGAAGGCCCGCCCAGATTGTGGAGGGAATCCCTTTGGGACCAGGAGTTGGAAACTGGACGGATTTGCTCTCAAAGCCACCTCTCTCTACCCCAGTAAACAGAATCCTGTCCAGCCCCCTTTTAAAGGCTTTATATAAATGCTGCTCATTGTAGTTCAGACCTGGAGGTAGTGAAAAGAGAATGTAGACAGCTAGTTTCGAAATCATTCCACAACCACTGTTACATGTTCTGATCCAAAAGTACATATCACCTAACAGCATTCTTTTTAGATTGGTGAATGTATTTTTTAAAGTATTACAAAGATATATGAATTACCTCAGATTTGGTAATAATACCTTTCATAAATCATGTTTATGGACAGGAATAGAATTGAATTAGCTTGACTGTGCCCCCAAGAAAATGCAGGATAGACGGTCCCAGCACTTCCTCCCCAAAGCAGAGAGCACCAGGGATGGAGGGAGAAGTTTCCTCTTGAGTTTTACTCCGATTCCCAGGATTTCCTTGAATTCTCCAGGTATTCAATTCTGCGATTGCCCTCTCCTGCCTGCAGACAGCACAGAATAGATCTGAGTGTGTTCAGAAGCTTGGTGACATGCTACCGATAATACATTGTGAGGCTCTGGAGTGCAAGTCCGTTAGCTGTACGCGTCATGCCAGTTCTTGGGGCTTGACAGTGAAAATATTAAGCCAATAAAATCTAGGTTTTCCTTTTTGAGATTCATCAGCAGCTCTCTAAGCTGATATGTGCTCTTTTTGTTGCACAATCTAAAAAGGAAAGAATAACAAAATGGTCAAGTTCGCTAACCCAGTCTTGAGATCTGAGTAACAAAACTACTAGATAAGATTCTAAGGGAAAATTTCTCAGAAGATTCCCCAGAGACTCTGTTGTTATTTTGAGTAAGGTGACCCCTCTAGCCACGTAGACGAAACTGCTTATTTTTCAGCACTAGCACGGTGACTAGCACAGTGACTAACTAGCATGGTGACTAACTAGGTGAACTCAAGAGCTGGCTTTTGAATAATGAGGGGAGTGGATGAGACTGAAGCTGAAAACATTCTCCACCTACCTTGTAATTTTGTCTTTACAATGAAATTGGCGGGGGGAACCCCTAAGAAGATTTGTGGTATTCGTAGTGTCCACAATAATACACAACACACATATCTTATTGCCGGCAAGTCTGGTAACGTCAGTAACTACTTGGTGAATCTGGCTTTTAGGAACCCGTGTGTTCTTCCTTCATATGCCAATGCTAGTGAGCTGTCACTACGCTCTGCTTTCTACCCTCAACTCATGAACTTGTGTCATTTCAAGGAAGGTGACCTCGTTCTGATGTAGATGTGACTTTAGGGAATGGTGTGGAGTAATGAGACCTCCCCATTCTAAAAAAAAAAAAAAAAAGCCCTACTCCATTTTATGTGATAAAGACTGATTTAAGATGAGTTGTCTTTTCTTTTATTCTGCATCTCTTAGCGGTGCTTTGGATAAGAAAACCCCGGAGAGCTTGGGAAAATGTCCCTAGACTCCACACCCGAAGATTCTGGTTTAGGGGGGAAGCACTGTGACCCCAGGAATCTGCATTTCAATGGGAACTGAAAAGGATTCTGTTACAGGTGGTCCCTATAGATCACACTTAAAGACATTGGAGCTAAAATCTCTTGGTTCATATCCCAGCTCTACCACTTTTTATCTTGTAGCTCAGGTCAAATTAAACACCTTCTGTGTGTTTCCTCATTCTGTATAATAGAATTGTGGGGATTAAATTGGTAAATCCAGACAGAGTGCTTAGATGTCTACATAGACTATTAATTGCTCGGTAATTGTTTACTAGATCGATCCAACAAGTATACGGATGACTTGAAATAGATTGTTTCAATCAGATTGATAACCTGTTCATATATTGTTGAGATCAACTGAGGGGTATATTGAGTTATGCTGGTGTGTTGGGGAAGTGGGTGGGTGGGTCAGTGACTTGTCATTACTTGTAATATAGGATAACAGTCGAACTCCTTAATGTGGTCTGTAGGACCCTGCAGGTATGGCCTCGGCTTTCTCTCCAAACTCGTCTCACACTGTCTTTTTAATCATTCTCACTGTGATCAGCCACATCGGCCTCTTTCAAGTTTTCAAAGATGCCACATTCCTACCACAGGGCCTTTGCATATATCACTCCTTATGCCTCAGACATCATTCTCCTCCCTTTCAATTCATTAACTTTTACCCTTCCTTTCGATCATAGCTCAGATAGCACTTCTCCCAAAATACTCTTCCTCACCACATGAAGTCTTGATTGTTTGCACTCAGAGCACATAGATATCCCCCAGGCCCATTATGACAGTCATACTTTGATAAGTTTGCCTCCTCTGCTAGAGTTGGGGTAAGGCACAAACCATGTTATTATCATTTGTTTTGTCTCTAGCAGTGTTTGGCATAAAAACACTCACTAAATATTTGTGACTCCCAAACAAATGAGTACCTTTTAGTTCAGGGAAGACCTGGTTGGAACGCCGTGTATCTCCATAGAAACAGTGGTGGTTTGGACCCTCTCAGGAAGGTGAAAGGGCAAAGGGTACGGGTCCCAGGGATGGGGAAGAGCAGGCAGGAGAGATTGCAGATGTTCCAGAAAGATGATAAAGAAACCCTGAGATATTCATGGCGCTGGTGGGTGGAGATAGTCTAGACACAGCTGAGAAAGATTTTCAGCCTTGGATTTGGGTGCCTGAGAGGCAGAACTCCGGTGAGAATTTCTTCCCAAGCTCAAAATGGCACAAAGAGGCAAAATGGAAAACCAGGATTCAGATCCTTGAAAGAGCAAACCCAACATCAAGACCACCGGGCCAGAGCTGAGCTCATGGAGATGGATGGAAATGGGGTTTCCCCTGAGCGTCGTTTAGCAATAAAGGAGGCCCAGTTGCTTGTTAGAAGTGGGTGTGTGGTAAACAGATAGTTCACCTTGAGAGCCAGAGACATGCGAAGAGCAGGTCTCAGACCCTAGAAGTCTGGTCTCTGTCCTCAGTGGTTCGTGGGCATCAGGCTTATAGAGCCCTCTAGGAAAGAGAAGGTTCACCTTGAGATTCATGATGATGGGACAGAGAAGAATTCTGTTCTCTCCAGTTAAGCCGGCATCATGGCCTTCTTTGACACTTGCCATTTTCAGCCCACCTCAGTAGAACTGAGGGCTTCCCATAGAACCCACGGGTGAGTTTGCCACCATGCCATCCCTGTCGTGGGTCTGACCAGGCCAGACAGCCTTTCGTTGCTCAGCGGCGGCCCCTGCTGTTACAGAGGAAGATAGCAGCACATCCAGAGTCGGTGACATTAACTCTGGTCATACAACCAGGAGAATGTGGAGCAAGCAGAGGAGGAGTCACAAGTAAACGGGCTTGAGGAAATCCCCAGGGAGATCCCCAGCATTCCCAGCACCTCTGTGAGGTGCCAGCGCCCAGAAGAAGCTGGACTAAAGACTGGTGTGCTTAAAACTGTTCCACAAGCTTCCCCATCTAATCGCTTCATTCCAGAGGTTTGCTAGAAACCATCACAGCGCCCTCCAAGAAATGCCACTGCAGACTTTTATGTGGGGGCTTTCAGGGCTGCTGGATGTTCAGAATTTTAAAAGGAACCCAACGTATTTAGAAGAACTGACCGTGACTTTTAGCTGGGGGTGGACACACTGACAGGGCTGTTTATTTTACATCCTGAGCAGGAACGGAGTAGAGACCCTCCCAGAGGGTGCAGGATGCACGCTCGTGTGCACGCATTTCTGGGCGTGGGAGCAGGCCTGGTGTGCGCGTGCTGTGTACACAGTGAGGCAGCGCGGCATGGTATTTCGGGGCACAAACTGAATGTGAAGAGAAGGAGAGAGAAAGCAAACTCACAATCGAATAGAAGTCAGGAGAGATGAGATTGCAGTTGATTATGGGTCTGGCAGCAGATGTTCTACACGAATCCAACTCACTGCAGCCAGTCTGTTGCCATGGCAACAGAATCAGTAACTATTGAGTCTGGGCGCTCCCCCCTCCTTTCTCCCAACAAGGTGGAGGCTGATGAATTTGAACGACCGCCAGCCCGTCACCGGCTCTTCCTTGTGCTTCTCCCTCTGTTTCTTTTTCTTTTTTTTTTTTTTTTTTTTAGTTCTTTATAAAGAGAAGTGAGGTTATTGAGGCGCACCAAGAAGCGGAGGTATGTGTTTATTGAGCAATGAGCACGAAGCACCAATGTTGAAAGGAAGTGATCTTTTTCGCTTGTGATACTATAAGAGACAGGCTCTTCCTCCAGAAGCCGGTGATCTCTGAAGGTGCCAAATACATGAGCAGGAGGTGCCCTGAGCGGGAGGGGCCCGGTGATTGGCTGAGCTGCCTGCGATGCCTGCCAATCAGAGCGCCCCCGGGCTCCAGCTCCATAAACATAAGCAAAGCTCCATGCTTATTCTTCTGGACTCCAAGTGTAGCCCGTTGGAAGGTGTGCGGCAGGGCTCCCTTCTCATGGCTCAGCTGGAAACCTGTTTCCTGAACACGCTCACTCAGGAACCATCTGGTATCCCAGCACACTCTTCTCCTGGGGGACGGCCCTAAGTCATTTGGTGGCGACAGCAGCTTAGAAGCAGTGTTTGTAGTTGGGAAAAGATGGACTTATGGGAGCTTGGTGAGTAACCCTCCGTCTTACACATCTGTCTGCTGCTCTCAGCAGCCTGAGCTGAAATGTAGCTTTGTCCTATTGTCTGCTGAGGAAACTCTGAACTGGAGCAAGCACGCGGGAGAACTGGCATTCTAGGGGTCCCCTGATATGTTCGTGAGCTGCTTCTGTCTTTCAAAGGCGGCATGCATTGCTTGGGTATGATCGGATGTGTATTATATGAGGACGTTGGTTTGCCTACTTAGGATTAGTGTGCGAGGCAGGGAGTTTTGCTTTATCTCCCTGGACGCTGATCCATTTCAAAAGAAGATGCTTTAAAAGTAAATTATTGAGTCAGCCCTGTACATGGCTGGGAGGAGAGAGAAAGGTGCAGGCACAGAGCCGAGCTGTGAGCTGCCCGATTGTGTTAGTGGCATTTGCATTGTGAAGAGAGATGTTCTTACAATGGTCTGTCAAGCACTTCTTCAGACCCCCAGCCGCAGAAGGGAGCATCTCTCAGCTAGGGGAGCATGCCACCGAGCCGGCTCGTGCCCCTTCCTTCTGTCACGAAACCTGGCTCCACATTGAAATGTGCTCTCTCTCTCTCTGTTTTAAAAACTGAATTGCAAAGATGAATTGAAGTGTATTCGGAGATCTGAGCTGTCAGAAACCGTGCTTTGCAATGACTGGTTTGCATCTTTTTAAACCTCTGAAAACTAGAAAGGGTTTGCAAAGTTCTATTCCAGGATTGGCTCTTTGCCAGGGAAGGATGCTCTGAGCTGTCGCTCTGCTCTCGGGGGTTTAATTTTCTGCCACGCGTGATGAATTCTTTAGTTTTTTGGTGGAAGCAGGGAGAATCAGAAAGCAGTGCAGCGGCAATGGAGGCGTAACGTGTGCAAGGAGGAGCTAGCTCCCTGCCATCAGGGACCCCTTGTAGCTGCAAAGTTAAAAATATATGTGGCAGGACGGAACTTGAGCACAGTGTGGGATCCAGAAGAACTACAGTCCTTCTGAGGGTGGAGCGGGGAGGCGCTGTCTTTGCTGCGGTGCAGGGAGGGGGCGAACCTGGAGCCCCCATTGCTGCCTGAACCTCTCTGTCTGCCGATTCTGAGCTTCATCCCTGCTAGCTCTTTGTTGTTGTTTTGTTGTTGTTTTGTTGTTGTTGCATGTGGTTTCCTATCTTATGTGCCAGGACACTTGATGTCTCCTATTTACAGTCCGCTTGGGTTCCAACAGCAGAGAGAAGGGGCAAAAGCATTATCATCTCATTTATCAATAAGTGCACATGAAATAGTGGTACAGGGAAGTCTCATTGGCTTGTCCTTTAAAATGATGCCCTTTTGACAGAAGAGCATGGTGTGGGTCTTCATAGGGCTGGTCTGGAATGGAATTTGCTGGGTCCTGACTGGGACCACTGATGAATGGGTGAAGAAACAGAAGATCTGAAAGCAGGACAAGGCTGAGGGGGTGCCTTGGGGAGCCCTTCTCGACGTGAGACCAGTGAAGGAGGGGGGCTGATGCCACAGGAGGCCTTGGAGAGTTTTCTACCTGCAGGGGACAGTACACAACAGCGGGGCAGCCTGGTCCCTTGACCAGGTCAGCGACCCATTTGGTAGCTGAAGGACACCCTAGAAATGCCGACTGTCCTCTGACCCCAGGAGCCTCAAGATGGTGTGCTAAGTGGAGAGTTTTGCCTAATTGTAGGCAGGTGTGTGCGTGGGGACCCTCCCTCGCGCGCCCTGCTCCTCAGTCCACCTCGGGACACACACGGTTTTCAGGAAGCCTTGTGTCTGGCAGGTGCATAGTAGGTGACAGTCATCTCAGGAGAATGGCCCTCCATCCTCTTCTCTCCCCACCTCGTGCCACTTTGCATGAGTGAAGTGCTGACACCTGTTGGCAAGAGCGAGAGAAGAAGCAGCCTTGGATGGAAGCAGTAAAAATGTAAAGAAAGAAAAAATTAAGAGCAGTTATTAACCTACTTTTGGCTCACGGAAGTATAAGAATTAGAAAGCTATGACATTCTCCCCTGAGCCTAGGAAAATACACACATGCATGATCTCATGACACTTTAACGACAGCTCATGTCAGGGTCAAGTAGGATCTCTGTCCTGGGAGAGTGGCCAAGAATGTATGCAGATGGCTTCCCCGCGTCCTGCCACAACCCCATCACCGTGAACTGTGGCTGAGCTGTAGTTCCAGTACCCGCGGGAGGTGCCGGGCATTCTCACCTCAAGCTCGAATTAAGAAGTCTTGGAAATAATTCTGGAATTCGGTGGTTTTCTCACTCCTGAGCTTGGAGGGTGGGTAACTAGAGTTATGGGCTTGAAAATGTCTTTTCAGGTCCAGAGGTAACGTTCTATCTGCTCCTCCCCCGCCTCCTCCCAGCATAGGTAGGATGTGGGCATATTAGAAAGATAACATGCGAAGATCCAGAAAAATGAATTTCCTTAGATTTTCAAGAGACCATCCAGAGCTCCCTCTGTGAGTCAAGGTGCATGGAAATAAGTTGGCTCTAATCCCTGAGATTCAGCACTCAGAGCTACAGTGCTAGACGTTCTCAGCTGTCCCGGCCACGGGAATAAAACTGGTCACAGCAGGACTAGCTCCCCAGCCTTGAGTGTTCACTGTGGACCAGGCACCTTTCAATACGTGGTCACTGCAATAACTCACTGATTCTTTACAGCAGCCCCTGCAGGACTATTTGTCTACCAGTTTTCTGGATGAGGAAATCGAGTCACCGGCGTATTAAAGAAGGTGCCCCTGTTTATCCAGCTAGAAACTGGAGGCGCTTGGTGTGTTCACACATGTTGATTTACTTGTGTGCTGCGTTTGGGCATCATAGGGGGTGTGAGCAGTGGGGGGCGGGGGTCCCCGGCTCTCAGTCTATCAGGTGGAGTCAGGCCACAGGGAGACGGATTACACAGTCATGGCAATAAGTCACATTGCAAAGCCTTTTGGGGCTGGTGCAGTGACTATCTGATCATGCTGTTTAGGAAAAGAAGTTGGAGCTAAGTAAAGGCTCGTCACCAAACTGCCCCATGTGTGCACCCCTCGGGTGACTGTGTGACATGCCACCTGGTTCTGCAGAGTGTCTCTGACTGCGATGAACTGCGTCAGCATCTAGATGACAGCAGTCCCTCCTGAGCCATCTGGGGGAGGTGGAAGGTCACCGTTCCATGACTGCCCTAAGCTTGCAGCTGCTAGGAATGGTTTGCAG
This sequence comes from Craseonycteris thonglongyai, assembly GCA_004027555.1. NCBI lineage: Eukaryota > Metazoa > Chordata > Mammalia > Chiroptera > Craseonycteridae > Craseonycteris > Craseonycteris thonglongyai. Next base: position 116,486 of record PVKE010000383.1, read on the forward strand.
TTGCCATAGCAATGGTGAGGGTCGTGCCGGGCCCGGAACAACAGGGCGGCTGGTTTGGGGATGTGTGTGATGTGCCGTGGCTGCGGGAACCACCAGGGCCACTGTGCTGTCTGAGGACCTCACGGCAGGAGTGGCGGGCCCAGCTCCTCGAAAGAGTCCAGGTGGTGACAGTGAACGGACCTGGAGCAGCCACTGAGGATGGAGGAGCTTAGGCCTGGGAATCATCGAGTCACACGGTTCTCAAAGCGTGCCTCTCAGGAGCTGGGGTGACGTGGCGTAGGGAGTGAGGGACCAAGAAAACCATAATTGAGAAAGTAACTCTGCTACAAACAGATAGTTCTTTATAAAGACAAGTGTAAATTGAGGCTAAGGGGTGATTTCATTGCTATCATCTTACTCAATTCTGCAGTTTGTTTAGCAAGAAAATACTAAGTAGTAATACATCCAGTTAATTTGGTCATAAAATCTGTATTTCAACATAAGCTGTTATCCTATTTATCCACTCCCTTAAAGATTTTTTTTTTTTTTTAAGTAAAACCAACCATCAAAACATCATCAGCCCCTTCAATACTAGATCAAAACCTTGCTGCAAAGTCTTCAAGGCATCTGGCCCTAATCTCCTAAAGAGGCTGGAACACGCCTGCTGTCTCACAAAAAGGTTCTAACACTGACCATTTCAGCTAAATCTGCACGTGGAAGGATGAAGCTTAGTCGAAGCTGGCTCTTCCTCAACCATTTGTTAATAAAGAGCTCACTTAGAAATTCCACAAAACATTGAGAAAGGAAAACAAAATTCATACAGTTCAATACCATCCCTGAGACCAGGTAGGGATTTGGTTCAACTCTACCCATTTCCAGCATATTGCATGGAATCCCCAAGGAGAATGCCTTGTGCCTTAGGCAGTCATCCACTTCTTTCCTTCCATGGCACGACTCAATCTTCTTTTCTGAGGCAACACTGGCAGACCAAATAGAGTAAGCCATAGGTGGGGTTGAACATAGCAGCGAGACGGCTGGCTTTGTAATCCTGCTGCCATTTGGCCAAGTGCAGGACCCACGCACTCAATCATGAGTGGGATTCCAGTGATTGCAGAAGTCCTGGGTGTACTTCCATATGTAAAATGATCATTGCAATCACTGTCTTTGCATGACCACAGGATTTTGAAGTCCACGAATATGCTAGTTCATTTCAAACAATCCGTGAGAATCTAGAAACCCAGGACTAGAAACGTATGTGTATAGGAGAGGAGTAATCTAGAATCTAAGGCCTTGGGTTGTCATCCCTACTTTAGCAAATAAGTTTTGCAAGTCACTTAACATTTATGACCTCAGCCCATTCACACGGGTGAAGGGGAGTTTAGACTTGGAGACTTGCAAGGTCATCTTTGTGTCACGCTTTTAAGGCCCCTGCGCCATTGATCCTAACACTCTTTTCCACGGCCCCCACATACAGCCTTGGCATCTTAACACAGCACTACGTCAGCTCCTGCCAAGCTATCAGAGCCAGCTCACAGCTGAAACTGGTCGTTCTTCCCTTTCCAACGTCCTTCCTCAGCTCTGTGCCTTCTGCGAGACTTTGGAAAAGAACACACAGGGAGCTATGATCCGTATGCAGGGCTTCAGGGAGAAGGGCGTGCAAGTTCTTGACTCAGCCTCTTGCTCAGCTGTTCGCGAAGGTGTTGCCACCTGACAAGGCAGGCTGAGCCCTGCACTTGGGGAGCTCACTTTTCTTTTCTCTTGAGCTCTAAGTGATGAGAGAGCTGTCGAGGAGAGCAGTTCATGGGCAACGTTCCCAGACCTGGAAGCATAATGAAAGAAGTTTCATTCTGGCTTGGTTGGAATTCTAGCTGAACATTTGAGATAGCATCTGGGCCAGTGTGAACATCCACTTGCCCTGTGGGAAGGGAGCACCCATCAGCTAATGGAACTCAGGCCTTCAGACTGACAGCCCATCTCAAGGGGTAAGGCATTTCTAAGTAGAGCCAAGGAGGTCCTAGGTTCCAGCAGTTACAGTGGACCTGCTCCTGTCTAATGGGCCAGCCATGTGAAATCAGGGTTCAGTCCGAGTCTTGTGCTCTGGGGGTGTTACCCTTCCAGCTTCAGAGAATGGAGGAGGGGGGTCAAGGGGCAAATTCCCCTATTCTAGATTCCATGAGCCAGACTCAAGCATTCCTGCAAAGTAGACCCAAGACATTTTGCAAAGACTGCCTTATGGGTGATTCCTCTGTCCTCCCTAAATTTTCTAGGTAGATGACTGCTTAATCTCTATGCCCCTTCATTTCCTCAGCTGGGAAAATGGAAGCAGTGTTGCATTTCTCACAGGGTTGTTGATGCATTAAAATTAAATTAGATGATGTTTGTGTGTGTGGTTAGTGCACCATAAGGCACTATGTTAGGAGAGTATAGTAGGATTCTGTTCCTTGGTGAGAAGCCATCTTTTCTTTTTTGTATCTCGCTATGGAAGGTTCTCTAATTGGACAACCTTAGTGCTAGCAAGGGGCCTGCTGCCTGTTCTCAGATCACTCCCCTAAATCCTCGCAGACTGATCAAGCCTGATGGCACCACGGGCCACCCAGGGAGAAAAGAGTGCTCTGTCTAGAACCAAGAGCACAGAGGCAAGTCCTAGCTTAGCTGCCAGTAAGATGTAGGTCTTGCCATATTACCTCCTCAAACTTAGTATTGGTTTTCCTCGTGGATAAAATATGGGTGCTACTCTATCGGACATGTAGAAGTGTTTAGAGAACAAATGAATGAACATGCCCCATGTGCCTTGTGGGTTATAACAAAAGGCATTACTAGTATGGTTTTCATTCTAATGGCTCAGCCTCGCTTACTGAGGAGGAATAACTGGAAACATGTTTCTAGAGCCAGAAGAGCAACAGCTCCAGGACCATGACAGACACTTTCCTGATTTCGGAAGCCGGTTGAGATCAAACGACATTGTGCTTCTAGGCAGATGCCTCGCAGCTTCCAGGAAGGCTGTGACCTGTTGTCAATTACTGGTCTCTGCAGATGGCCCATAAATCTTCCCGTGTAGCCCAGCCTTAGCCATCTGGCCCCAACGTGGTCTTTCTTCATCTTTGCTTTGGAAAACATGCATAGTTGTGGTTCTTCCATAGGCAGGTTCTCAGCCACTTACTGGTGGCTTTCTTTTCCGCCCCTGTCCCCTTAACCCTGTACTTCATGTTCCTGGATTATGTATTCAGTCAAGAGAGGAGAGGGTTTGATTTCTTCCTTTGTTATAATACATCTGGTTAGCTATTTACTATATGCACCCTGCATCGTGGATCTTGAAGGGGCCTGAGTCCTGAGATGGCAGATAGATTCTAAAGGTTCTCGATCTGGTCTCAGGGGGCTCGTGGGCCATGAAGCAAGGGTAGCAGCATGTAGTTACTTATTACATGTGAAGAAACTGATGCTCAAAAAATTAATTGACTTGCTAATATGTCTCTTTTAACAAAGGACAACATTCATGTTTCCTTGCTCCCTCAATTTATCCAATAATCACTATATGCTGAATGCCCACTGTGAATCAGTTTTAGGTCTTGGAATATTATTATCTATGAGCAGAGATAGCCCATGTACATCTAGGGTCATCCTGCATGGGGCTTATTTCTCGTGCAATCCTTAGCCTCAAAGTTGGAATTGCCCATAGAGAAGCCGGGATGGCTCAGTGGGTTAGGCACTCACTTTGCAGCCCAGGGACCGAGGATCGAATCCCGGCCCCGGCCAGTGCGGAACCATATGCTGAACTGGGGAGTGCCCCCAGTTCAGTTCTCACTGGGGCGAGACCCCAGCCCAGTTCCTGCCCTGTGCAGCCCTGCGCCCACCTGTGGAATGAAACTATGTGGAAAAACCAATGATATGCAACTATGGAGACTGTTCTGGGCCCTCCCCCTTCTCTCTGTCTCTGACTCTTTATTTCTCTCTCTCTCTGTCAAAAGCAATAAATAAATCTTTTTTAAAAAGTTGGAATTGCCCAGAATATAGAGGCTACAATAAAAAATTCTTTTTTCAACAAGACAGTTATTTATATACTATTTACTAATTTATTTGTGCATTCACTTATGCATTCATTTCCACACCCATTATATAAAGAATACTTGTAAATATCCACTTTCAAAAATTGGGCTTCTAGGGGAAGCCGGGATGGCTCAGTGGGTTACGCGCTCACTTTGCAGCCCTGGGGACCGAGGATCGAATCCCGGCCCCGGCCCGTGCGGAACCATATGCTGACCTGGGGAGTACCCCCAGTTCAGTTATCTCTCTGTCTCTGTATCTCTCTCTCTCTCTCTCTCTCTCTCTCTCTCTCTCTCTCTCTGTCAAAAACAATTTTTAAAAAAGAAAGAAAGGGAGGGAGGGAGGGAAAAAAAATTGGGCTTCTGTCAGAGTTCTTTGAAAACAACTTGAAAGTGATTGCTGATAACAAATTGGCTCTAACTCCACTCGCCTTCTATTATGCCTTCCTTCTCCTCAGCCCACTTCTTTATAGAGCTCCACGGGCACAGAGTTGAAGGTGAGCACTGAAGGAAAACTGAGCCATAGAAACAGACTCAAGAGCTGTGAGCTATTCTAGTTTGTGAAGCAACCTACCAGATGAAGCCTAGATGAACCCCAAAGTTCCTGCTTTACCAGAAGTTTGCGAACAGTTAGGATGGTCAAGGGAGAAAGAATCCATAACTGGTGATCAAGAACTGTGGCATTCCCATGTCACCTGGGTAGACCATACGTCACCGAGGCTGGGCACTCTTTTAGCCCAAAATTGGAGCATTAGAGTAACTATACAATGATCACGCCAACTGTGTGTGGGAACCTGTCCCTCTCTCCCATCCCTGCTCATGAGCTCACGCCCAGGCACATGCTTCAAGGTCAGAGCAGTGTCAGAAGCCCATGCATGGTGGGTATAAGAATTAGGTCAGTTATGTGCTAGACACTTCACATATGCATAGGTCCTTTCAATGGACTTTCTCAAATGTTTTAGTGTAGCTTTTATTTTAAAATTACCTTGTGGAGTCCATCAGGATACATGTATTTTGTCCAAGAGCGCATCCTTCTGCACTCAAAAGACCGAGGCGGGAACCATGGAGGCTTTAGCACCAAATCCTTGATCTCCATCCTTTTACCCACCTGTGGTCTCAGCAGAGGGTGGAGAGCGATGCTAAGAGGCCTTCTGTCCCACGTACGGAGAAGTAAACAGAGACGTAGCAAGTTGGCTTAGTGTCCATCTAAGTGGCAGAATAACGTCCAAATCCAGGTCTGTGTGATTCCCAAGCCCAGGGTCTTTTTCCTGACTGACGTCTAGAGCCTCCAGGCCAGCCTCACTGCCCACTTGTTGATTGGCAGCTAACACATCAGAAACACATTCTTCAACTTCTGGCCGGTGCTCATGCCTCCAAGGCGTGTGGAGACTCTTCACAGTAAAGGCAGGCATGGCTAGTCCGTAGGTGATGTATTCCCACATTTCCAGTTTCCCCAGGCACATGAAAAGTGACCATCTTGAGATGGCACCAGTGGCAAAAAAAAAAAAAAAGGCTTTCTCTCACTTCCATCTTACAATGGCATGTTGCCCAAAGTATATATATGCAATCAAGAAGAAGGCTTTTTTCAGCCTTCTGTCCACAGAATATGTCATTTAAATTAGATTTTAGCATGTGTGTGTATGTATTTATAGTTTCAGAGAAGTAGAATAGTATGATTACCAGTTGACTTTGAAACATAAAATTCTATTATGATAACATTCAGTATGAGTAGAATCTAGATTGAGGGGAAAATGGGAAGTAGGGTCGAAATTATGGGAATTGGGTTCCAGAACAGGAGTTGGCAAACAATGACCTGTGGGTCAACTCCAAACCCACCACCTAGTCTTGTGAATAAAATGTCACCATAACACAGCCATGCCCATCTGTCCATGTATTGCCTGTGGCTACTGTCCTGCCCCAACAGCATTGTTGAGCAGTTCTGACAGACTGCTTAGGAAGCCGATAGTGTTTGGCCTTTACCTAAAAAGTTTGCTGACCACAAAGTGATGATGTGAAATTTCCAACTATTAAAGGAGAGCTTATTCACATAGTTTTACATAAGTAATCATAGGTATGAATTCACTATTACATGCATAGCCAAGGATACACTTAAAAGTATTGTAACAGTTTTATTTTTAAAATATTAATATTATAACACACTAAAAATTACATTCTTTGCACCTGTTTCAACTTCAATGAAAAACTTCAACCGTCAACTTAAAAATGTGTGAGGGGGTGTGGAGACTCTTAAAAACAGAGCAGTAGGAGGCCTCAGCCCTAGAGACGGGATTGGGGCTGTGGCTTTCCTTCGCTCCAGGCCATCCTGTGACAGACAGGAGCTCAAACCTTTCTCATGGAGCAAATCAAGCCCCACGTGAGTGCCTCAGCCCTCACTCAAGTTGTTCTCCCACAACCTGGGGGAGTAGCTGATGGAAACGTGTTGTCAGGAGGCAGAGGAACAGAACCAGGGAGACAGTCCTGCCCCCCACCCCACCCCCGTCTCCCTCCTTCCCCTGACTGTGGTTCAACAGAGCAGCTAAGGTCAAAAACACTGGAGCAGAAATCTTACTAGCTGAGTGACCTTGGGCCGTGAATGGCCTCACTTGTTAAATAGAAGAATAATAGGACCCGCCTCATTTGGTTGTTGTAAAGATCAACTGAGTTTACAGTGTGTACAACTCAATGCTGGGTGCACAGTAAGTGTTTGACAATAACAAGCCTGTTGTATTATTAGAAGACCAAAAAAAAAAGAACACCCTCTGCTTCAGACCACCCCAGACCCACGCATCACCCAGCCCACAGGCCCCTTGTAATGCTGGAAGTTCCATGTTTGAAATGACCATAGACATGTTGGAAAGGGGATTCTTTGCCAATCAGATTATCTTTTCCCTTTTGTGTGTATCCCATCTGATTCTTAGAAAGGCTAATATCTGAGCATAGCTGTCATGCCTTATTAATCCTTTTTAAAAAAGGGCATCTACTTGGGTACCAGTTGGCAGTTAGATGTCATCAGTCACCAGAGAGTATGGATTAACTCACTGATCTTTTTACCCTTCAAGCTAATTAGCCTTTGGACAAATACTGCTCATCACAGAAGCCAAGAGCAGCTGATCAAACACATTTCAAGGAGTAAATTCAGTGAGTCAATAATGCCAAGCTTAGATCTCCCCCATATTATTGCCTTTCTGAGCTCCTGGAATCTCAGTGATTTTTCCTTCCCAACTAGAGTTGGAAATGAGGTGTTTACTACCCTTCAAAGAAGTAGGAAAAATGTGACTAATTAAAACCAGCTCTCACCTCCCTTCCCAACCCCCATCCCCATTCAAAATTATTTCTTCTCTTCTGTTTTCAAATAAGTAGCCCAGCTTGACTTTAAATGACTAAGCGTATCCCCTGGGACCCTGTTTAACAGGCAAGGGAGACTTTCCTAGATCCCCAACTGAAACATAATTTTTCTCCATTTAATTTAGTAACTACTGCCTGTCAAGACAGCACCTGAAACAGCATGCCTGACCTTGGCGCGAAGGCCTGTTAAGTACTTGTAGATAATTATCATATCCTCCTAGACAGTGTTTGGTAAAACTCAGTATTTTTAGACCCTTCATTCTTTGCTAGAGAAGACCTTTCTACGTTGTCCTTTTCAAGCTCTCTTCATCTGAAATTATTGTCACAAATAATACCACGGATACTGTCTCACCAGAGGGTCCTCGGTACTTGCAGGGAGTTCCTCCCCCTGGGGCACTGCCACCCCTTGGTAGTGGCAGCTGGAATGGTGTGCCCATCCTGGTACGCAGCTCCACAGGGCGGGCTCCTGGTCTCCGCCCTGAATGCCCCTTGCACTGGCAGCCTTAGCCTGTGCGTCCACAGTATCCGAGTGACCACGCTTCGTCCGGACCCCACAGGGCGGGGTTCTGGAGGAGCAGGGCTTCCAGCCTGGATGAACAGCTATGCCGTTGCACAAGCACGTCCCCGACTCGTCCTGCAGGTTCTGGTTTGGGTTCTTGCATTCGGGAAAACAGGAAACCGTTTAGCTCAACTATTTCAGAAGAGTAGGACAAGTGTGGTCACTTTGCATCGCCATCAGTGTTCATTGATTCAACTCAACATTTGTCAAGTGAATAAGTATGTAGCATGTGCTTGGTAAATGGGAGGGATCTAAAAAGAATACAATCTAGACTTTTCTCTCAGGGATATTAGACAACAGTGAAAAGCTGACAAGGTAGTCAACCATATTGAACAGTAGTATATACTTAGTAGCAGAATTGTAAGCCTCACAGGGACTGTCCTACGCTACCACTCTGTACATTTGCAAAAGTATCCCCTAGTAAAGAGTGCTGCACCCACATTCACATAGGCTTTCTTAAACCAGTTATCCTGCCTGATAGCCAAGTGGCATCTGTTTAAGTGAATTATGCTGATAGGAGTTTATTACACAAAATGAACTGTATATGTACTCAACAATAAAAAATGGTCAAGAAGGTAGTAGGACAATATGGCGCATATGACTCTTGACCCCTGAGAATGTGTTTGTGGGTGTGTGTACTTCAGGTGTATGAATGTATGTATGTGTGTTTGCATATATGTATGAAAAGTCTGGAAAATAAGTAAGACAATGACAAGAATGGGTAATGTTGAAGAACAGACTGGGGAACCCAAAAGAGAACTTTTATTTTTTAAATGATATCCTCCTATACACATTTTTACTCTAAGTGTGTGTTGATTTTTTTATATTTATTTTCATGTTAATCATTAAAGTGGACTCTTAAATAATGTAAATCTTGAAAAAATATTAACAAAAATAAAAACCCCTTACAATATTATCAATATAGGAAAACACACTTACCCTTGAGTTTAATTATTAGAAAACTATAATGTAGAGTTTGTTTTAGAAATATTTGCAGCAGTGATTTTCATCCTTTAGTGCACATTATCACTTTTTTTCATTAAAAACTGAGAAACCTAGCCCAAGGATCACCCCAACTTTATAAACCAGAATAACAAGTGACTACAACTTTGGAGACTGCACTGGGCCCTCCCCTTCTCTCCATATCTCTCTGTCTCTATGTCTCTCTGTCAAAAACAATAAAATAAATATTAAAAAAAAAAGAATCACAAGTAAGGCTTAATTAATTGTGTTTAAAAACAACACACATACATCCCACCACCACCACCACCACTAGCAGCTTTACTCAGATGATTGTGATATGCACTAAGTTAAAGCATAGAATAGAGACAAAAAATGAAAAAACAGCATGAACTACCCATTGTGTCCATCAGCATACTCGGTTAAACTTCCTGTGAAAAGATAAAAGTCTTAAGTTGAATTAAAAACCAATATACAATCATGTTCTACTCACAAAACAAATCGCCTAAGTCAATGATAGAAAATAAGTTTAAAGGAAAAGTATGGCACGCAAATGGGAAGAAAATAAAATAGAAATGGCAATATGGACATCAAAGAAGAAATTAAGCCAAAAAAGCATTAAATGGGACAAAGATCGTTTCATAAAAATAGAATACTGGTAGTCATATTATAGAATCTTTATTCACAGCATATTAATAATCACCCAAAGGAAAAGAAAAAATTAGAAAAACATCAAGAAATGGACAGAAATATAGCTTGGAAAAAGCATCATTGTGTTATTACTATACTATGCTTCAAATATAACAAAATATTTTAATATAATTGATGTCAACAAATAGGTACATATTGAATTGGCACCTTATACTGAAAGCATGCCTTCTTTTCAGGAATCCAGTCAACTTAAAAAAAACAAAATGTGTCACTTACATAGCCAAAAGTCCTTCATAAATTCAGAAAGTAACCAGCTTCTACATAACTGTTGAATCCAAGAGGGAATCAAAGCTAATAGTAGAGGCTATTTAGAAAACGATGATAGTGAAAACATGGCATGACAAAACTTACAAGATATTCAAATGGTATATCTATAGCCCTAAAAAATCATTATTTTTATAGAAAGAATGAAAATAAATTAACTAAGGGTTTAACTCAAGTGAGAAAATAACAACAAAAGAACAAAGAAAGCAAGAGAAAAGATGAAATAAAAAGATAAACTAGAAAATAGAGAAATAATAGAATCAATTTGTGAACCCAAGAACTATTCCCATTAAATAGCTAATAGTCATGGACAATTTTATCAAAGAAAATATAGAGGAAGCACAAATCAACAAATTTATCATTGAAAATGATATGAAAACAGGCATGAAAGTGACTAAAACATTGTTAACAAATTGTATGCTAACATACTGGATAAAGCTCAGGGCACAGTTAGCCTTATACATACAAAGTTCAGTTATTTCTATGTATAAAGCAATATACAAAGATAGATAGATAGATAGATAGATAGATAGATAGATAGATAGATAGATAGATAGATAGATAGATATTTCTGACAAAATATATAAATTGCTAAGCAAAACAAATACTCTTTCCTGGTTGAGATATGTGTTTGGGCAGTCTTCCTGAAAATGCCAAATATGTATCAAGAACTCAAAAATTTCTATGGTCCTTGGCCCTCTTATTCCAAATCAAGTTGTTTACCATAAGGAAATCAGAAATGTGGAAAAATATTCTTTAATAGGGGACAGCGTCTAGGAAGACTAATGTCATGGGAGTGTGCTGATGATATTAATGGTTGGGGGGAATGCAAAAAACAGAAAGATTGCATCTACATAAAACCCATGTAATTATAAACTGAAATCATTCTGGAAGAGGATGCCCCAATGTTACCTCTCATCATTTGGGTGTAGAGATTACAAGGGATCTTTACCTTCTTCCAGATATTTTGGTGTATCTTCCCAATAGTCTTCAACTGGAGTGCATAATCTGTTGTAATTAGACAGTAAAACTGCTAAAGTAAAAGGAAACATTTTAATAGAAAATAGAAAAACATTTCAAAGGAAGAGCACAGACAAAGAGCATGTGTGCATAACACATCAAGACTGAGGATGCCACAGAACCCTAAGGTTCGCTGGGCAGTTTGTCTACCTTTTATTTCCTTAAAGGGGGCATGATGGGCGGTGCAGGGAGAAGGTACTGGTATTCCAGCCCTGAGCTCTTTGGTGTCCCACGGCTTTCATCGCGGGCCTTTTATCATTAATCCCTACGAAGGCAGCTCTTCCTTGCCAGGTACTCAAATCCCTAGCAAAACACACCTCTTACTACCCAGGGACACTGGCTTCTTGCCCTCCTTTTGTCTCTCTACGCTTTCTTTCTGTGAGTCAGCCTCTGAAAGCAATCAGCACCCTCCCTTCCTCTACCGGAAGCACAAAGTTTGCCCAACACTCCCCCTAGTGGCAATTTGACAAATCTCCTAAAATGCCCTACCTACCCAAGAGCACCGCGTGCAGACTGGGTGAAGTGAGCCACTCGTTAATGACACATATTGCTGGGCTCCACCGCAGAACTATATTTTTATTCCTTTTTAAAGGAATATCCCAGGTGATTAAAATACTCAAGTGTGGGACCTATTGACCTAGCTTGCAAACTCCTGAATGTTGTAGAACAGAGGCAATGTGAGAAGAAAACAATTCTATAACCTAACTTAGTATTACTTTCGGAAAAGCATCGAGGCTAGAGGTGTTTGTATTCATTTCCCACAGTGAACACTTGTGAGCCTACTAGCTGCTCCTTTATTCCCTGTTGCTGCCTGCTGAATATATGAGAGTATTTAGGTAATGTTATTCACCAGTGTTACCCCAAAGTTAATTTTTTTTATGTGAGTTATACCTGGCCATTGCTACCTTCCTATTCTCCACTTATAATCCTGAATGTCCTCCACATCTTAGATCTTCTCTCCAGTTTCTAGACAGCCAGCTCATTCGGAGTAGCCTGCTGATTTCATCAGCATGCTGCTTAGCGTGTTTCCCAGATGGTTTAATGGTCTCCCAAATAACACTGGCCCTAATAGTGCTCACTGGTGTTTCTATTCCAGTCCCTTTTGTAGAGCAATCTGTTTCATGGCCCAAGTTTCTTTTCATTATTTCTCTGTAGTCTTTGCTGATCCCTTTCAGCCCTTCTTTGTTCAAAACTGTCCAATGGCACATTAATTCAGTTCATTGATGTTAATCATACATGTGGAGAGAGGAGACTGTTCATGTTAATATCGACACATGACCCAAATCATGTACCATTTGCATGCAGAGTTGTAGAGAATAGGTTTGCCATTATAATTAATTGAAAGAGAGAAAAGAGCCTTTCTTTCTTTCTTTCTTTTTTAATGACACACCACAGGTTCTCTTCACTGCTTTGGCTTCAGGAAGGTGTGTCCTCATCCCATGAAAGAGAATTATTTAGGGAGCAGTGTATCTAGACCGAATTTTCAAGTGCCCCTTGTGAAAAACCTGTGGTCCTACTATTCAGGGCCACACAAAGGATTTCAAATATAAATAACCTTTGAGCTGACCCATAGATGTCAGTCAGATTCCCATTTCACAAATGGTTTCCAAGGTGTATACAGACAGGTCATAGAAAAGTGCCATTAACGCTCATGTTGGCGGAAGGCCACGGTGCATTAATGAATGGCTGAGGGTGGGCAAGATAATGTAAGGTGTGAATGGAGCTGCATCCTGAAAGCGAGGCAGCCAGAGGTCCTGAGAATTAACGGAGAAGCTGTGGAAAAATATGTCCCTGTGACAGCAGGCACTTTCCTCTTTGCCATTCTATTGCCTGGCTGAGTTTAAAAATAAATGAACTGTACTCGTCTCTCCTTCGGGGCTTTGCTTTGCAGCATTCTATTAAAAAGAAAAAGAGAAAATGTAATTCTACCACAGTTAGCGTGGGGGGCTCAGACACAAAAATGTAAGCATCCCATCCAGCAGTGTGGGGAGATACGCCTGATTCCAATGAAGGTCAGATCATACAGGCAAATGGCATACTTCAAAGAGATGTTAATTATCTGCTCGGCAAATGCAGAGACCATGATGTTTTGAATGGGTTTGAGTAGCCTTTGAACCTTTCCATGGTTATCTTTACACTGTAACATACAATGAGAGGGGTTAGGTGTTTTTATGGCATCTTGATTCCAATTTTCCGAGCTAACTAGAGACAGGATTATTTTACGGGCATATCATTATGTTGATCGCTGCTCTTCACAGTTGATTGTAGCCTCAGAATCCTTATTTTACACCAAGTGGACCCCTACATCTAAAGACCATGGAAGTAGAGCACTGTGATGGAAATAAGGTTGGACCTCTCGGCAGAATGACCAGACGTCCCGTTTTAAATGGGTCAGAATATCCCAGTGAGACTAGGCTGATATATACTGTTTGAAACAGGACAGTGCCGTTGTTTCCTGTCCTGTTTAAAACAGGACGTCTGGTCAGCCTACCTCTCAGAGGCCCACCCCGTGCTTTTATTTCTGTGCCTCCCTCACACCCAAGTCTGAAACAGTTCTAGGAGAAGGCGCACATTCACTTCTGTATAATCCTAAGAGTGGCATGTCTTTGATCACTCACTCATGCACGCTTTGATGGGACAAGTGTGGATTCGGTGCCTGTTCTAAGCCAGGCCGTCTGGTGGCCACTGGGGGTGCAGCAGTGAGGAGGAAAGACAAAGAGGCTGCTCTTGGGGACACACTGAGAGGTCAGCCAGGCAGCCAGGAGGTAGCTGGTGCTGTGAAGAAATGCAGGAGGATGGGCCGAGAGGGACTCCCCGAGAGAGGACGGACGACTACAGGGAAAGGTCAGGGAAGGGCCCCACACAGAGCCTGGGGAGGAGAGTTTGCTCAAGTCCCTGGGTCTTGGTGCAGTGGGACAGGCAGGCGGGGCAGCCGACTGGGGCCCCATGAGGGTGTGGGGGTGCTGGGGCTGGGGCCCGCAGAGCCGTCTGGGGTAAGCGAGCCCCTTCATGGGGAGTCTGGTGAGCCGTGATGGAAATTCACATCGTGTTTCACATTGTATTTTCAATTTGCTTTTAATCAATGTTTAATGATTTATCACTCTACTACCAGTGATTAAGCTTTTTATAGTTTTTTTTTTACAGTGACCTCCCTAGTGGCTTTCAGGTAACTCACATATGAAATATCTAAACACAGGTCCATTCCAGTAAAAGCTCATGACCATGCGGAGGGAGAATAAAGTCATAGCACGATTGAGTGTTAAAGAATGTAGTGCTGTGTTTCCTCAGAGCCCGGGAAACAGAAAGAAGAGAGAGAACAGTGGCGTCTGTAATTCTGATTCAGTTCAAAGGAAGGTTAGCAGTTCTTAAGGGAAGACAATTCTAAGATAAATTCTAAGCACAGTGTATGCCATTGGGCCTTATACAAGAAACGTCAATAACTCTCTTTATGAATATTGCAAACCTACTTATGCAAACTGTTGACCCTCTCAGGAACACGAACCTTAATCAGACATAAAGTCCACCTTCCAGGAACTTGCAGTTTAATAGAGTATATAGCAAATGTGCACAAGCAACTCCCTACGAGGCAGGAGCTATACATAGAAAAAGTTAGTTTTCCGAGTATCTAAAAATGGGCTTTCATAGAACTTCCGGGGAATCACAGGTAAAGCCTTAAAGCACGACTCGGGGTATATTTCCGGGTTGGGGAGGGAGTCAAAGGAATCCATCAGGTTTATGGCTTTTCGTTAATCCAAGGATTTAGCACACAGCGCCCAGGAGCAAGGCACAAGGCGGGTCCTCTAGATCGCCTTTCTTTTCCCTCATGTGTCACATGCAGGAGCTGGTCCTCAGTTGGAAGGGGACTCTGTCTGGAGCCTGGGAGGCCTGTGTTCTGTGTCACTAATTCAGAGACATTCGTACTTTAGAAAGCAGATGTGCAATTGACAAATTGACATTGTTATGCAAACTGAGTAAATTTTTCTATTAAAATATGTGCTTACTAATCAAACTAATTCAAGTTCATGGGGGGAAATAGAAAATGTGGGCATCATACAAGGAAAATGCCTGCAATCCGTCCATTCCTCTCCACCCCCACCAAAAAACACTGTTGATATGCAGTCTGTGTCTTCTCAGACGTGTTTCTGTGCATGTGTAGTGGGTTATGCCATCCAAACTGTCCCATGGTCCTCTTTTCCCACCTCTTTAAACACCTAGACTTTCAGTTCCATGATGCCATTGGTAATTGCTACCTGGCACGTCAGTGGATTATAATGTTCTTCACCAATTTTCTAGATTTGACACATAGGTTGTTCCTGATTTTTCACAGGTAGTATTCTTTAAAATACACCTTTCACACTCTTCCTGTTTTCTGTTAATACTTTTCCACAGTAGAAGGAACAGTGATTCTGAGTCACACACATTCTTAGAGCTTTTGCTTAAGCCCTTTGCTGTCCTTTCTACAGAAGAAAGGGGCACTCCAACACAGTATGTTTACTGTGTCCCTGAATTTTAGATTCTCGATTGTTTGTTTCTTCCGACCCCAACCTCATTACATTTGTGAAATCAATAACCCCAGCCAAGCGGGGCCAGCACTTCGGGCCCCTTCTGTCTAGTCACCGCCTACTGCATCCGGTTAGTCATCAAGGTCTTTAAGCTCTGCGTCCCGAAACAATGTCCTGAAACTGCACACTCCCTTCCCCTCGTAGTTCCCGGGCCCTGATCACAGACCCTGCATCCCCATAGAATCTCCTGAATGATCTCCTCTTCCGGGGGTTGGCTCGCCCTCTAATCCATCCTCCATATGTCATTGTAATGTAAATTTGCACTCTGCCTCAAAAGTGCGTAAGGCTGCATGTTGCTTTCTAGATAAGATTCCAGTCCTGCTACTTGGTATCCAGGCCTGTGTCCAGGTTGGGTCCCCTGGGCTGAATCCCAAGAAGCTGTGTTAGGTGCCCCTATGGCCTCCATACCAGCAGCAGGCTCTTCACAAGGCTCAGGAGGGACACTCCTAAGGACACGCTGAGCTGCTTGCCACCCACTCCAGAGAGGAGGCCCCATGACAGCTGGAAACTTCCCTTAGCCACGGCTTAAAATTACCCGGCACAATGTGATTATTTTCAGAAAAATTTCAAAAGCTTTCTGCCAACAAGCAGCAGGCTTGCAAGGATAGCTCAGAAAATCATTTCCATTTAGGAAGCCTAATTTAATTAAGTGACACCATTTTTAAGCTCCGAAAGCCTTTCCCGCTGAGTCAGGGTGTTTTGCTTTTTGGCTCACACAAACAGGTAGCTGAAAGAGAGGCTGGGCCCTCAAACCGCCCTGTGCTGGGCTGGGACAAAGTTCGAGTATTAGGAATTGTTCTGCGGGACAGACGGGTGAGAGGGCGTTCTGTTTAAATCTTATTTAAAGCATCATGAGAAATATTTCTTCTTTTTTTTTTTTTTTATTTCAAGGAAGACATTAGAATTGTAGGCGCCTAGAAGAGTAGGTTCAAAGGGTTTCAGGGGACAGGGAGCTTCATGTGTTTCATACACAGCCAGGCCGTCGGTGTCCCTGGAAGCTGGTGACCAAGGAGGGGAGTGGTAGGGAACGGGGTCTGAGAGCTAACAAGGGCCAGGTTCTGCAGGATCTCGTAGAGAGTGGTGAGCACTTTTGTTTTGAGCGAGACCAGGAATCTTGGCAGGCTGTGAGCACAGGGGTGACAGGATCGGACAGGTTTTAAAGGACCACTGTGACTGCCGGGGACTCACAGTAAAATGAGGCAGGTGAGGAGGCTACTGCTGCAATCAGACAGAGGCGAGTGGTGGCTGAGCCTAAGGTGGGCAGCAGGGAGATGAGAAGGAACCCACAGGGTTCACTAATGGGATATGATAGATGGGGCAGGGAGGGAGAGAATGAGTGAAGTCCAGAGTGACGCCATTTGTAGGGATGAGGAACACCGGGGGAGGACAGATTGAGGTGAAAGAAGAGGAGGAAAGAGTTGAGTTTGGACCTGTTGGATGTGAGATGCCTGATAGACATCCAAGTACCGAGGTGGAGGGAACAGTGTGATGGATGCTTCTGAGTCCAAGGAAGAGGTTGCAACTAGAGATATAACTTGGGAGTTGCCCGCACACAGATGGGGCTAGATCAGACCATCTAGGGAGGGAATTAAGATAGAGAAATCCAAGGACCAAACCCAGGGCACTGTCAACAAGTTAGAGATCAGGAAGATGAGAAAAACTCAACAAAAGAGACTTAAGAAGAAGATACCGGAAGGTGGGCAGTACGTAAACAACCACAAACTGCAGGTATGAATGCCAAGAGAAGAAAGACTCTTTTAGCACGAAGCAGTAATCATAGATTTTAATGCTATTGTATAATGAAGATTGTAAATTGTCTATCAGATTGGGCCTTATGGAGGGCATTGGTGCCCATGACTAGAGCAATTTCAGCACCAATTCACTGCCCGATTAGAGAAGTTCTCTTGTGATTGGTTTTAGTTTCTTAGTGAAATGAGAATCAAAGTTATCTGATAAAAAGTGAGGAGGAAGAGGCAAGGCCCTGGAGGTTTGTGAAGAGAGGTAAAGCTTTGAAGAGTGAATCAACTAGGGAAACACAATAGGATTGCCAAACAGAACAAAGAACTCACTTGTTAATGAAGGTCATAAATTTTAAGTCAGACCAGGTAATGTCATTGTTTGCTTTCTCCAGCCACTTTCAGCTGCTTAGGTGGGTGGAGACAGAAAATAGGGTTTAAAGAAGATGGAGATGTTGCTAGGCAAATGAGATGGAGGGAAGAGGTGCTAGAAATAGGGGAGTTAGTGTAAGAGAGGGGTTATAATTATAATGGAATAGAAATTCAGATGAGAGTGAAGATGTGAATGGGGTGACAGATAAGGAAAAGGTGGCAATGTCAAAAGCCACCGCAGGTTCCAGTGTTTGCAATGGTGATATTAGAAAGGGGGAGTTGGAAATCTGAGATGGTAGTTGTAGGCTTGGGACTTCGACGATGGTTCTGTATCAGCCATGAAAATGTTTAGGATATAGTCACAGTAAAGAGGGCTTGGGGGAATGTAATGTACAACAAGATCATTGGATTGAGGAGGCCATGAAACTGAGGATCTAGACATGGAATGGATCATCTGTGAAGATACTATAATTAGTAAGAATGATAACAGAAGAGAAAGAAGGGAAACATTCTTCAATAAATGGTGGGCATGACCAGGAAGAGTGTAAAGGACAGAAAGAGGGAATGTGGGGAGTACAGTCTGATGGGAGGCCCCACAAGGAACTGGGTGGAGGTCAGGGAGGAGGGGACCATGGCCTGGAAGCTTGCAAAGAAGAGCAGGAGGGACCATCTATCGACTCTCCAAGGTCAGTAGTAGCAAAAGCTAGGAGGAAAAACTTGGGAAGTCCACAAGTAAAACTGTCTCCTAGAATGTCAGCCAGATTTGCATCAGGGCAAGAAAGGGAAACAAACGCTGGGAGAAGACAGAGGAGGGTGACAGGCGCTGGGTGCCAGAGGGCACACTGGAAAGGTTTGCAGATGGAACGAGGGGTGGCCAGAAGAGCAAGCAGCGCCGTTGGGAACGGAGGTGTGGGAGAGTCTGGGCGCTGAGGGAGCAGCTGGAGTCCTGGGTTCGGGCTGGTGGTTAAGGAACCAGAGGCAGGACCGGCGGATTCTGGGGGGCGGCAGAGGGAGTCGCAGGGAGAGTGGGATACTCAGTACTAAATGTAGCTACTCCGTGGGCCTGGTCCCTTTGCTGATGCTTATGATGCACTGAGAAGAGTTAGAGAGGGAGCGTAAATTGCAGCACATGTCCGGGCACAGGGGCAAGGAGAATGGTTTGGTGGGGGCTCGTAATTTTGCCTCAGTCCTGTCAGGGGCAACCTCAAGGTTTCCTTCAGTTGCTCATGACCTTCTCTAGCCTGGAAAATCATCATCCAGGGATTGGCGGGGAGTGGGGGGACCCAATGTATGTTTAAGAATTACTAGGTCAGTTCCATGCCTCAACAAATCTGTTTTCATGGCGATCACTTCACATTTACATTGGAAAAGTGCTGGTGCTATATCCTCTCCACGGAAAGGAGGCTGACAGCACTTAAGTAAGTAGCTTTGGCTGTCTCTTGGGGAGATCACAGTTGGTAGGAAATCAACAACATTATCATGGAACACAACTTGGAAATGACATTTTTCTTTGCTCACCACTAGACATTTTGGACTCTGGAAACTCAGACTGCTAGAGAGGTGAGTTCATGTGTAAAGGCAATGAGGACCTGCTTCAGCTCATGATTTCTGGCCATTGTTTTCTTGCATTATCATCAAGCCTACAGACCACGCATTATTTACCTATGATGAGTTCAGCTCTCTTGCTTTTCCCATTTCAAAGTAGTCCTTGAAAAATTGCCCAAGTGATGATTTTTATGTAGGTAACACATATTTTCAATGATAGCCTTTCCAACAATTGCTCTAAAGCTTTGTCACTACAGCCTGTCACAAGATGGCCTCACTATCTTAAAGTCTAATTAGTTTTCTTATACACCTGGGTGCACTTTTGGGCTGTAAATTAAAACTTGTTGGGTAAAGCCGCCTTTTTTTTTACATGCTATCTAGGCGATTTCAGAATTGTCCTGTATAACACATTGATTGATCTGAAGGCATTTGGGTCTAAAATTACTTCTTGGATGTAGAAGAAAACAAGGGCTTGCTTATAGAATTTCAGATTTAATTCATTTCTTTCAAAGAAGAGAAGAATACAATTCAGAATTATAGATTTTTGTTCTGACTTGTTCCTGAATCAAAATGTTCACAGCCCTAAGGACAGTGTAGACAAGGGAAGGGTTTTCAAAAGGGAACAAAGACTGAGATAGATAAATCTGAATCAGGCTCCTATTTATGCATCAGGCACTGACCAGCAGATCAATATATAAAAATGAAAAGGGGTCTTATCTTAAGCATCCAATAGTCTAGCAATGGAGACAGATGCATCCACCAATAACCCTGTTCATTCCCGTTAGATTGAAGTAGAGAATGCGGGAACAGGTTATCCTCTTGGGAGAGGAGAGAGACTAGGCGGGACTTGGAGGGGGAAGCAGAGCTGGGAACCAACCTATGAAGAGCAGAAGAGATTATATTCGAATTCGTCTTTGGGAAAATTTGCCCTCCATTGTGGGTAGGCGTTGGCCGAGGTTGTCAGAGAGGAAGTTCACAGAGCAGGCAAGAGCCTGAGCAAAGGCTTAGAAGCATAAAAGGGTGGCCTTTGGGACCCTGGGGAGGCAGCAAGGGGCCAAAAGAGATCCAGTGGTGAGTTGGGTTCTTACATGTGTGGAGACTCTGAGATTCCTGGCCCTGTATCTTTGACAGCTTTAGGGAGAATAAAATGATATATACATCTTTCCAAGACATTACAGAGAATGCTGATTTTTTGTTTGTTTTGTATTTGACAGAGACAGGGAGAGGCAGAGACAGAGAGAGACAGAGAGAAGGGGGGGGGGCACAGCAGTCACCATAGTTGTACATAGTTAGTTTTCTCCATGGTTTCATTCCACACAAGGGGCCACATAGGGCGGGAACTGAGCTGAGGGACTTTTGCATGAGAGGCACACCCCCTTGGTGCCTTGAACCAGGGGCCGAACCCAGGGGAGGGTTGGAGCAAACTGGGGACCTCCCACATGGGAGGCACACCCCAGTTCAGCATATGGGTCTGCACAGGCCTAGGCCGGGATTCGATCCTCGGTCCCTGGGGCTACAAAGCAAGCACTTAACTCACTGAGCCATCCCGGCTTCCCCAATTGATTTTTATCTGGAACTAGGAAACATTCAGAAATCAAATTATGGTACTGAAATAACATGGAATTAAGCAGTTTTCCTTTGATGAGTCTACAAAATTCATTTGGTGGTGTTTTCATAAAGGAAGGCATTACAGCCACTCTGTGTGTTGTCTCTTTGAGTATATTTACTTGGGAATTTGTTTTTAAAAATGGATTCTCCACCTTTTGGCGAATGGGGGCCAAGAGGCATAGTGATGAGAATTAAGGGAGTGGAGAGGATGTCGAAAAAGAAGTGGAGGGTTCAAACCAAGAGAGGAGAGTTTCTTTCCCGGTGTGAGCAGTTAGGAGCTATGTGACTCTAGACTGAAGTTACTTGAACCCCTGGAGTTCATTCCTCCCACTGTATAGTGGGAGCTGATGAGTGAGTTGTTTTAAGACATAAGATAGCTCATGTGAGGTAGGAAACTCCTCATTGTGTCATAAGGCACTACAGACACTGTGCTGACAGTCATACTCATCTCTCAGCTGGAAACTTCGCTTTGTTAAAGCCCCAGGGTCCTAAATTGTCAGATGAACTTAGAGAATGATTCTTATCCATTGGGTTCCTGGTATACTTATAAAAATGTCAAAGCTTGGGAGCCACCTAGAAATTTTCTGATTTAGTAAGACTCAATTAAGTTTAGGAATTTGCTTTTTTTTTTCTTTCTTTCTTTCCTTCTTCCTTTTTTTTTTTTTTAACGAACACCCCATGTGATTCCAAAGAAGGTGATCCAAGGAGACCATTTTTAAGGAAACTATCCCAAAAGATCTTAAAAGATACATGCATCCAGCTCAATCAGGCCAGAAAATGCCCAGCCTATTAATAAAACCTTGGGTTCTTCCTTTCCAGGAAAAAGTGTACATACCTCCACCCCCACTCCTGGAGCTTCTGATGATTCGCTCTGCCAGGCACCACAGGGGAAGTTTGCCTCGCCATGTGGAGCCAAAGCAGGAAGGCACTGGCCTTTCTGAAATCCCCTGAATGTGTATGGGGTGGAAGGGAAAAGACCATTACCCTGCCTGTGAGCACAGGCTCCGCCCCCTGGGCTGCTATGGCTCCTCCCCACGCTGCTACCCCTTGGCTGGCAGCGGTGTCCCTGGCCAGAATCAGTCCACTGCCTTCCAGAGGCGCCCTTCCTTTCCCCGTCTCACCACCAGCTCTGCCCCAAGGGCCTCTGTCATGCATGGATGGTGCTCTTAGCATTTGGCTAAACCCTAATTCTGAGACTTCATGGTTCTGTGCTCTCCGGCTGTCCCTTACTTTCTAAGTTTCTGTTCCTCAACCGTACATGAGGATGACACACCCCAGCGCTGTATGAAACGAAAAGGGGCCTCATCTGTCTGTGCACATGCTTGCGGCCAGAGGCCGGGATGAGCGCTTGCCTCACAGGTACCTGTGCACTTAGCACATCTGCACGTCAGCAGTGTGTCTGGAAAGGCTGCCTGGGCACCAGAGCAGGGTCCGAGTTTCAGGCGTGGTGAGGAGGGCAGAACACGGCTCAAAAACATTCACTGCACCTCTAGGAGCTTCTGCACAAAAATGGCAATTTGGGGTGGAAGCGTTGAATTCTCGTCCTTCTGAAATGCCCCTTGAGATGACCAACACCACACACACACACACACACACACACACACACACTCACTCACTCACTCACTCACTCACTCACTCACTCTCTACCAGGCCTGGAGCAAGGAAGACTGCACTGTAGTCAATCATTCAGCAACAGGCAAACATATACACTCAGGAGATGCCAGGCCCCTGGCGCATCCATTCTATCCAGGCCAAAACTGGGAATAATATACATGTTTCTCCACAGCAGAAAAGTTCACTGCCTAGAAAACTGTTTTCCTTAAAAGATGGCGATGCATTAGCATAGTTATTTACACACAAAAGGTGTTTAGGTTGGTATATAAAAAAATGTTTTAAAACAATATGCACATTATGCTAAAGCTATTATATTGTTACAAAGTCATCTAGCAAGATATGTACCAAAATTTTTAACAGTGTTTTTTGTTTGTTTGTTTGCTTGTTTTGGTAGATGGGTAGGATTAGGGATCATTGTTTAACAATATTGCTGATCTAGTTTTTCTGACTTGATTATACTGAATTCCACATACTTGTGCAACACCCGAATATATCTAACAGATTGTAACAGTCAGGGCTTTCAGACATTAACTGCAGCCCTAAAAAAATCTTTGCGTAGATAATTTGGGCTTTGTGAGGGATGTCCATCTTTATGTCAGGAGACCATAATCTTCTACCATTTGTCACCCTGACCTCATTATATTGCAATGTCATGAGAGTCCTATCATCTTCCTCTGAGCCCCTGATGCAATACTTTGTGGGTAACAAAGATTTGTCTCCTCCCAGAACAGAAACTACCCTGCCCCCTCCTGCACTGTTCGGGTTTTCCCTCCTCATCCATTCACACACCTGGCAAATTTCTTTTATGGAAGTAGACCACTCCTGAGACTCCCTGACGGAATAGAATATGTTGAGTCTTTTCTTATTAAAAGCCCTGTTCCGATCCCCTCCATTCACTTGTGTAACTGAATCCAGAGTGATTGCTTTTTCTTGGAAATTTGCTTGAAAGTGGCCCAGCCCTGCTCCAACTGCCCCTTTCTCTGGAGCCTCGAAGGTGACAACCATGACCTGGAGCCGCTGTCTTATTAATTCAGACGCTTGCCCAGTGCTGGGCGCGAGTCCCGTGGACGCGCACAGCTGGATGACATGCGTTAGTGTCATCTTTCACCGCTCTGTCTGCCCCTCCCCGCGCGCTCTCTGCAGCATTCATTAAAATGCCTCGGATGCTTCAGGCCCCGGCTGCATCCTCTCTCTCACCTTCGGTGGCCAGGTGCTGTGTGTGACTCCCAGGTGGCAGGGAGAGTCACTAGAAGGTTACGAAGCAGAACATTTAATTAAAGAGCCTCTGATGGCCTCTTTGATGGATTGCCTTTCAAATCTGCCAGAACCCTCAGGGAGCTTCTTCTCAACATCTGTGATCTACACTGAGCCCGGTGACAGCCTCTGGGAGTGGATACAGTCCTCAGCATGAGGCCAAGCATTTGCATGCTGTGGGTTTGCCAGGGTGACATGCCTGTTCACTGTCACTTGTCCCCACCCCAAGACACAGTGCTGTGTGCCCAGACCCTCCTCCCTGCACTTCCTGACCTGTTAGAGTTCTTTCAGTTCAGAGTCCCTTGCTCTGGCTTTTAAATCCCCTTTTATTTAGTCATTCTTTCAAGAAATATTTATTGAGCGCCTCCTATGTGCCAGGCCCTGCACCAGTCACTGGGCACACAGTGCTGAGCCAAAGAGACATGGTGCTTCTCCCCCATGGAGGTTATATTCTAGCGCGGGAGACAAGCAAACGCAACACAAAAGCGTGAACGAGCTGAAACGGTCTCAAAGTGTAAGAAGGGCAATGAAAGGGGGCAGAGACGGCATCTACGAGGGGTAGCCACGCATTTTGAAGAGTGTGGCCAGAGAAAACTGAGAGTTCCAGACCAGCCCCCTCCCCCTCCCCTAGGAACCGGGGAGAAAGGCAGGTTCTGGCACCTCCCAGACCTCTGCCTTTACCGAGCCCGCCAGGTGAGTCTGACGCCCACTCGAGTTTCAGAACCAGCAATTTCGGCTGCAACTACGTGAAGGGAAGGGAAGGAGGTTACCGTGTGAACCTGTGGGGGATAGTACATTCTAGGCAGAGGGGTACACAACCCAAGACAGAAAAGAACTGGGCTTATTCAGGGAAGTAAAACCAAGAGGCTTTGGCTGGAGCCAAGTGATGAGAGAGCAGCAGAAGACATGAAGCCGTTGTTGTGGGCCGGGGTCAAGTCACGTGAGTTCTCGTAGACGAGCCTGAGAGGTTTGAACTGCAACTAAAGTGAGAAACGCTGAAGCAGTTTAAGGAATACCATGCACGGATCCACATTTCTTTTAAGATGGTCTCCATTGCTGAGCCCAGGAGAGATGCCAGGAAGCGTCTGAAGAGTGGAAACAGAGACAGCAGGGAGGGGGTTGAGGCACTGGCTCAGGCAGTGGAAGCCGGTGGCCTGGACTAAGGTCAGAGATGGAAGTGATTCCAAGAAGTTCAGAAGGACCCGCTGATGGTCCAGGTGTGAGTGGGAAGTAGTTTTGAAGGAGGAAGATGTCATGATTGACTCCCCCACTTGTACCTTGAGTAACTGGTGGATGGAGGTGTAAGGTGGGTGTGCCCTCGTGGCCTTGGCTTAGACTCTCCCTGGTGTGTCTGGGTAGGCATCTCACAGAAATCAGCTTCACAGACACAATCCTGGACTTAATTCATGGGCGGTATCCTCAGTTCAACAGAGACCCCCGAGAGGAGCCACGGGGCTGCTCCCTGTAAGGGCTGTCCCTACAGCACAGTGTCTTCTGTGCATGAAGGTTTGAGGGATCCTTGAACATGTAGAGCAGGGGGCCTGTTGAAAAAGGATTGAGTCAGTCCCCAGCCTTGCTTAGAGGTGCATACCTGTCATGCTCACCTTAGGAGACAAGAGAGAGACGTTTTTTTGGAGCCGGGTAGCACAGAAAGCAGGAGATCCAAGGAGGTTGAACCAGAAGACAGAAGCGGAAGATAGGAGTGGCCAGAGACAGGGGAGGAAATTGGAGAACTCGATGGCTCAGTGGTGAATGACCCTTTGCCCAGTCCTCCACCTTAAAGAGTGAATCACAGGCAGGAATAGGAAGGAAAACACATTTCTACACTCGGCACATCTTCTGCAGAGAAGGTGGGCTGGTTACATAAGCTGCTTGTAGGCTGCTCGGTGCCTGAGTCTTCCTCGTGAGTCTAAAGGAAACATCACCTCCTCTGTCATACGGGTGAATAATGAGCATGTCAGTCACTCCAGCCAATTCAATGTCAAGACGTCAATCACCTATTGTACACATGCCTTAGTGTTTGTGCGCTGTGCATA
Source organism: Craseonycteris thonglongyai (assembly GCA_004027555.1). Classification (NCBI taxonomy): domain Eukaryota; kingdom Metazoa; phylum Chordata; class Mammalia; order Chiroptera; family Craseonycteridae; genus Craseonycteris; species Craseonycteris thonglongyai. The sequence continues at coordinate 142,091 of PVKE010000383.1, forward strand.
GTATATTGTCCCTCGTTTATTGTGTCTGTTTGGGACACACAGGTAGCTGTGTCTTTTAGATTTAAACCTTGAAAAAGGTGGTGAGATAGATAGCGGGGGGTGGAAAGGAACATGGGAAGAATCAAAAGCTTGGGAACTCTGACCAAAAGAGTCATGGCCCAAGAAGTTAAGAAGTTGATCCAGCAGAATTGGCTTAGCCAGGAGTGCTCTGGGAATTTACTTTGGAAAGATGTTTACATAATCTGTGTGACTGACATGTTTACATTGCCTATGTAATTGACATTTGAGACCTTTGGTTCTCAAATAGGTGGAAGGATTGACCCAGGGGGCATAAGGTAATGTCTAGAGATCATTTTGTCATCGATAAGGGTATGGGGGTGGATGCTTCTGGAACCCGGCAGATAGAGGCAAAGGATTCGTCTAAACATCCTCCAATTCACAGGACAGACAGCCCCCCACGCACAGAATTATCTGAACCAAAATGTTGTTAGCGCTGAGATCGGGGAACCTCGGGTTAGACCAAAGGAGAATAGAAAGGAAAGTGTGGTCACTGCCTGTCCCAGGAGGAGGGTCTAGCCATTCACATTGGGAATGAGTGCTGCTCAGCTTGTCATCAAAGGAACAAAGTGAGGAAACTCAGAGAAATCCCACCTATAAATCCAGCTCTTGTCTGAGTCTCCCTGGAAATCAACAAATATTTGCTGCCCCCGGCTGTGTACGGGGCAGCAGCTGAGGTGATGTGAGAGTGCTGGGTGGGGGCCGTGGCAGACAGAGAGGTCAGAGATCAGAGGCCAGCTTGCCCAGTTTATGGAGCATCTCGTAGGCCATGAGGAAGCTTCTATGTCTCATCTACATGATAGGACCTTTGTAAGGATAAAATGATCATGTATCCAAAGTACCTGTCCCTGGCTGACAGCACTAGCCGGGTGGTAACTCTTCTTTTTTGCTCCAGGGTTTAACAGAAGGAGTCCAGGTTCTTCTGCACAGTTATGTGAATTTGGATCCCACGAGCTGCAGTTTCCCTCACCTCTCCACCAATGCCCGGAAGTGAATCCATTTCCCCTTTTCTGTCTATCTCACCAGACAATGTTAAGGACAAAGTGCCCTCTAAAGAGTATATAAGCTACTCTAAGATAATTTTTCATATAAAGTCAAGATTCTGTTTATTCCAGTTATGCTTTTGACCACCTTTTACCCTTATCTATTCAATCTGCATTTATTAAGCATCAACTGTCAGATGCTGGGATAATGAAGTCAAGAACGCAGAACCCCCACTTGACTGTATAAGTCACAGACGAGAGTTTGCTCATCTCCCGTCACTTGAGCCCTACCTTCATGAATTTTGTCATGTCATTTGATTCATATGCCTGGGCTACATCCTGAGGGAGGACAGAGAGTCAGCCAGGAGAATCCTGGGGGGAAGGAGGTTCCTGTGGAACCTTCCAGACTGGGGACAGGGGGCAGCTCCCTGATGCTTCCAGATCACTGTCAGCATGGGAGTAGGCCCGAGACAAGAGGAGCAGCCAGAGAGGCGAGCCGGGGAGGTGTGAGGTGGGCCTTGTATAAGCGGCCATGGAGTGCGGACTTTGTCCCGGACCAGTGAAGACCACGGGAAGATTTGAAGTCAAGGAGAGACACGATCAGATCAGTGCATTAGAAAGGCTACTCATCCTGACAGCCCTTCACAGCTGAGCAGGAGGGTCCAGTGGCCCACGTACAACACCAGCACTTCCCCTGTGACCATTCATGTCACTCATTATCCTGCCTCCTGGGAGGGAGTGTAGCCCCCAAAGCTACCCCAAGCCCCTCTTCCTGCAGATGGAAATTTCCACCATTGACGGGGAAACAGCGGGCCTGCGGCGCAGATGAGTTGTACATCTTGACAGCCCCGACAGGTAAATATTGGCTTTGTGCAAACAAGTGGCTATAAATAACCTTTCTGCTGTAGCAACTCCGCAGATGGCAGCAGGGCAGGGCCCAGGCGTTGGTTTTTCCCAGGGCGCTTGGTGAGGAGATGCACAGCTGTCAGCATTGCTGTCGTGGCAAACGCAGTCTGCCAGGGCTGTGCCTGCCACCCGTCCCCGTCCTGTCTCCTGGCACGCAGTGGCGGGGACAGGTGGAGACCAGTCATTCCAATCAGCTGCCTCTGGTGCCTTGCATCCCAGGAGTCCATAGGGGCTTCTGAAAACTGTCACTTCTGCAGGTTTTGCAGACAGAGGGGGGAATTGGTCTGATAAGGGGGCTTGTCAGCCTCTAATAATTAAAGTCAGTCCTATTGAAAAGAAAATCAGGTGGAATGAGACAGAGAAATAGCCGCTGTGGACTGTGGGCTGCACTGCTGCTAATAGCGCTTGCCGGGACTCTGGGCAGAGGTGGGGCTGTTTGATGTGGGCGGATCATGGATGTAGACCTGCAGGGCAGTGTGCAGGTTGGGGAGTCCAGCGGCCTTCTCACCCGGTCCAGGCAGCCAACGGCAATGAGCCACCATTGGGAAAAATTGCAGGCGTTCTTCTCAGATACTAGGCTCAGAGCCCGTAACAGGGATGGAAGTGACGGCTTTCTCTACAATCGCTCTAGGGATGCCCAGAAAGCTCAGCGCTAAATTCAAGGCTCCATCATCACGGCTGGGCTCTGGTTTGGGGTATGATGATACTCTCCTCTCTCCCTAATGTTTCTTTTCTGCTTCTCCCTGTTCTGTGGGCTCACATGTCATGAATTTTATGGTAAGCCCCTTCAAACCCTTCTGGAAGTAGACAAGGTGTAATCATATAAGGTGAGCCCAATGAGTCTAGAAGGTGCCGATGAGAACAACAGTAATCAAAAATTATTTTTTCCTTTAACAAATTCTTTGAGAAAGCAAATGATAATAATAGACTAGGCAATTAGACACTTCGTGATAGAAAATCAGGAGGAGGAGTATTGTGGAGTACTGCAGTAGGAAATAACATGTAGATAATGAAGTAATGGGAGTAGCACAAAGGCAGAGATGTCTGTGGGTTTTTCCTTTAGCTTTGTCCTAAGAGACGAGAGCAAAGCTGACACAGGTCAGCAGTCATTACCAAGTGCAGCACGTGGGCTTACCTTCTAGGTATAACCCCATGCTCAGAAGTACCAGGCCGTTAGGGCTTGGGGACTTGGGCTTTCCCCCAAGCCTCACCTCTGTGCATGTTTTCAGTGAGGGCTGTGGACCCCCCATAGCCCACTCTGTATCCAGTATTCTTCCCAAGCATGGTACACGGTGCCCAGCACCCCTCAGGCGGAAGACAAATGTCTGTGGAGTGGGGCCGACTCAGTGAGCTCTGGTTATCGGGTCGTCTAATTTCCATTCTGGGGAACAGATTAGAAAAATTCTTCATGGGTAAAATTACAGCTTGATAATTGATGGTATAGCCCAGCAAGGTGCTAAGCATAGAAAATAATGAGTCACCTTTCACTAAACCTGTGCGGAGAGAACACATTCTACAGGAGGCCCCGGGGTCTAGTGGACAGCGTCTGAGCTTTGTAGTCAGACAGACCTCACTTTCAGCTGTGTGCACACCTCTGCGTGAGCTGGTGGTCTCTAGGCGAGTTCTGGAGTCTCTTTGAACCTCAGCTTCTTCATTTTTACAATGTAGATATTAGTGGTCGGTGTCTCAGGACTGTGACAATCAAGAGGCAGTATAATGTCGCTGTCACAAGCATCATAGAACTCTGGAGCACTCGTTGAGTGATCTGTGGCAAATTCTTTAACCTTCCCCTGCCTACATGGCCTTAGTTTTTACATAGGAAGAGTTGCCGTGAGGAATAAATAATTAGTATATGTAAAGTGCTTAGATCAGCTTGGTATACAAGTGTTCACGCACCCTTATGACCTCAGGGGACTCAGAGGAGAGATGCCCTGCCTGGGGGGCTCTCCCTCCCTCTCTCTCTCACTCTCCCTGTGCTTTTCTGAACAATTTCTTGATCATTATGTTAATTCTGAAACCGGCCACTTTGCTGTCATCTTCCTAAAGGATCGCACAGCTATTGTCTCATACAGATGGCCTCACAAAGAGGGGACCCATGCCAGCTTCCACACGAAGCCAGGAAAAAAGCCCCTGAAAGGGGGTGGGGGGTGTTTAGTTATGCAGAGCTGGAGTTAAGGGTTTGTTTCTCCTTTGCTGTTATGAGAACACGTTCTTTAATGTCTGAAAACAAATGCTGGTTTCCTGAAACCCTAAGTAGTGCCCATGCTTATCGACTAAGGAGTGAGTGACGATTAAGAGGCATGTAGTATGTTTCACCTATTTAGGATGTAGATATAGACTTCATTCATTCATTCACTCCAACTCGCTTATATGGTGATTTATAAATTGGGTCCTGTGTCAGATGCTGGGGATAGACATAGGAGCTGGACTGCCTTTGGTCCCCAAAACTCTAGTCATATCAGCAGTGTCAGTTAATGAAATCTGATGAACAAAAGTCTCTTTGTGACTGGTGATCCAGAATGCCAGCAGAGCTATTTATTACACCTCCTCTTAGACAAGGGGGAGGCGATTAGCCTTGTTTTAGGACCAGTGTGGTACCTTGCCTGAGGCAAAGCTTAATGAAGGAGGTGGGAAAGGGAAGATTGAATTTATATAAACACCAATGTGACTTTGAAAATTTTTTGAAGGATTGCAGAAAAAGGGAAGCTGGGATGGCTCAGCAAGTTAAATCCTCACGTTGAAGCCCCAGGATCCGAAGATCAAGTCCTGGCCCCAGCCCCTTCAGACCCATAGTGCTGAACTGGGATGTTCCCCCAGTTCGATTTTTACTGGGGTGTGCTTCCCATCTATGTGGCCCCCGGCCTGGTTCCCGCCCTGCAAAACCTCCACCCACCTGTGTGAAACGAAACCATGTCGAAGACAGATGACATACAACTATGGAGACTGCTGTGGGCCCTCTGCCTTCTCTCTGTCTCTGTCTCTGTCTCTGTCTCTCTTTCAAAAGAAAATAAATAAATCTAAAAAAAAAAATTAAAGAAAAAATATTGCTGACAATCCCAGAGCTACATAAGCAAATTGCCTACTTGATCGTGTATGTGTACAGTGGGAGGACTTTGGTGAGTTTGTTTCATTCCCAGGGGTGTGTTCATCATCCTCTACCCAGGTGGTCAATGGCATCTCGCTTGTATTATACAAATGAAGAAACCGGAGCATAAAGAGAGTAGGGGGATAGCACTCAGGGGAGGCACCTCTGAGACAGGGCTCCAGGGTCCACAGGTGGCCTCAGTACTCGTCACAGCGCCAGCCGGCTGCTTCTGTGGTCTGAAGGTGGCTGATCGGGATGATCGTCACTGTGAGAGAACACCGGAAGCTCTCAGCGGTGGTGTAACAAGTGCCTCTTTTCTGCTCCATCTTTGGCCATCTTCTGCCTCTCTTACGGGGAGCTTCTTATTCGTATAATGACTCTTGGGCTTTCTCTCCTGTGTATTCCTTTTTGCAGCAAGTGTTCCTCATACGTGTAGATTTCCTCACAGAGCACAAAACATGTCCTGGCTGGGGCAGGCAGTCTCCTCAGTAGCACACAATGCCACGTATGAACCCATGTTCAAATGCCTCAGGCTAAAACACAGTGAACCCGCCAGCCAAGTGAAGTCATGCCGTTGATCAGATTGACTCTTGCATGGTGTGGATCCCTGGTTTCCATGTAACTAAGAGAGTCTTTTGCTGTAGCACGGAAAATGTCCCCCCATATCTCTCCTGAAATCCTCACCCTGTGCTGTGAGCTTCCTCAGACACTTCTGACACCACCTGTCTCCCGAGACCAAGAAAACACCGCTGTTGAGTCTTAGCACAGTTCCAGAACTGTCAGTTGTAATTACTTCCTGTTTCTGTTTCAAGGGTTGTGGCTGATGCTCTGGCAAAATCACTTTGCTTTTTTGTAGCTATAGCTGAGGGGTCTGAGAGGTAGCATGCAGCTACGCTTCCTGCCAGGAGAGCAGAGGCTTTCTAGACGTGGGAGAGTCAGGGCTAGCTGCGGTCAGGGCCCTCTGCTATTCCTTGGTCCGTTTCCACCAGGTTTTAAGGGTGCGTGGAGACCTGGCCAAACAGGAGGATGCTTGAAAAGTTTCTCTCTAAATTTCTACTGAGATGATGACTGTATTAACCCACTGGCTTTGAGGTACATTACAGGTTACTATTTACATCTACCACCAAAACTCTTGCTCTGTGGAATCACCCAACACTAAACTAAGGTGAGGCCAGCTTTCTAGCACTACCGGGACCTCAAAGTAACCAGAACGAAGGGGCCAGGAAGGCGTAGGAAACAGAATTTCAGTCCTGACACCTCCCAGCTGAGTGATCTCAGTGCACTGGTTCACCTGAGCTTCATTGTGCTCATCTGTGAAGAGGAGAGGGATCGGGCCCACCTCACAGGGTGCTGTGGGAAAGGCCATGCGAGGGTGTTTCGTAGAATGAATGCGCTGTGTTCCAAATGGAGAAGAGAAGGTGGATCCTTTGGTAGTGTGTATATGGTCACCCCCCCGGGAGTGGTCACAAGGCAGAAGCCACAGGCCGACCTCTCTAGGCTTCCAGATTGCCTGTGTGGGCTTGAGTTTGGCACCCGACTCTCATGACCCTTAGCAGTGCTATGCCCATCGCTCAGGGCAACAATTTCCACGATAAACCGGAACATGAGTAGGCATTATGAGAGGAGATAACACATCTCACATAACCAAATATGTTTGAGATTGCCTTAATTTAACAAGCTGAGTAGACTTAACTTGTTTATGCTCATGAACTTCCAAGAGGGGGATGTGAGCAGTGCAGGGGCTCAGAACCTGACATGCAGAATTTTCTCTCCCCGCCTTCCTCTCCTTCCCCAACCCCACCCAGCCTATCATGGAACTAGTGAGACCCAGAGCAGACTCTGAAAAGTGCTGATGTAAGGAATTCTAAAGACACTGCTGTCTCTTCACACCTATTCCAGTAGAAAGGTGTGGTGTCATACATAACCCCAAATACCAAAGACTATAGAGCACAAAGAGATGACTTCTGAATATACCATATACAGTAGATTGTCCATTAGCCACACACTCACATGATGAACCTGGTGAGTGTCTTGTGTTTCCATGAGATTGCGTATTCACTGCATTATTGTTTTAATTAAGTAGCTGCTATTAATTAGCTAATATTTATTGAACATCCACTGTGTGCTAAGTACTTGGCATTCATTATGTCATTTACTATTTACAACAAAACTCTGAGGTAGCTACCTTGTTCCCTCAGTTTACAAGTTAAGAGATGGGGGCTTTAAGGAATTATAGGTCACTTAGCCAATATCAGAACCAGGGTTGCACACGACGGGCGTCTCTTACCCCAAGCCTGTGCTAGATCACTGCATCACCCTCTCAGGGTGAAAGAGTACACAGAGACTTAGAACCCCATGCGACAGTCTCTAGGTACCTGTGTGGCTCCCCTTCCTCCTTAAGGCCCACTGTAGAGATAATCACCCCTTCTGTGGTTTGCTGGCCATCCTTGGCATTCCTGACTGCGGCTACGTAACTCTAGTCTTTGCCTTGGTTATCCCATGACATTCTCCCTATGTGACCATGTCGTCACATCGCCATCTTCTCACAAGCAAACCAGTTAGAGTGGATTAGGGAGGGTACCACCCCACGGCAGTCAGACCTCCTCTCCATTAATTACATCGGCAATGACCTTATTTCCAAGCGGGGTCAATTTCTGAGGTGTTACCATTAGGACTTCGATCTATTTCAGCGGAGAGACATAATTCAACCCATAACAGGCACCGAGGACTTCCTGGATATAATTCTTCTCCCTGCCTCCAGCACCCTCAATTCCTAGAAGCTGCCAATGAATAAAACAAAACCTCTCAACATTTATAATGTGAGAGATGTCCTTGTGCTTGAATAAAACTGAAATAGATCCTCTGGGAGACTCCCTTAATTGAGGCACGACAGTGTTGCCAAGAAAGGCACTCCAGTGAACGGAACGGTCATGCTTTGAGTGCTCATGCTGTTCTTAGGCCTTTGCTGAGCACAGCGGATCTTGTCTTTACTTTTCATTTATCTTCCCCCCAATTCTAACAGAGACCTCTATTATTTTATCTACCTTTATTTGCAAGTAACAGAAAATATGCAGTCGTTCATTATTGTTAACAAAAAGAATCTGTGCTGGCTCACATGAAGTAGAGGCTAGAGATAATGTAGACGCTGGGGCTGATGTCCGCTGGGTAGCACTTTAGTGCTGGACATTGCTCACCACAATATGGAGGAGAGAGGGGTCACTTTAGGACAAGTTTGTTCAACCCACGGCCCATGACCCGCATACGGCCAAGGACGGCTTTGAATGTGCCCCAACACAAATTCATAAACTTTTTAAAAAACATTATGAGATATGTTACAACCTTTTTTTGTTTTTAACTCATCCGCTCTCATTAGTGTTAGTGTATTTTATATGTGGGCCAAGACAATTCTTCCAGTGTGGCCGAGGGAAGCCAAAAGGTTGGACACCCTGCTTTAGGACATGACCCCGTTAGAAGCAAGGGCATTCATAGAAGCAGCCAGCCCTCTCCTCATCTCCGGGGCCTGAACTTGAGCACACACCTGGTTCTGAGCCAAGGACTGTCAGAAGAGGGAGTACTTGCAGACCAATCAGAGCTGCATGTGGAGGTGGGGGTGTCAGCATTCACTGGGGCTCAAGGACCACCTGAAAGATCCATAGACTCCTGAGTAAGATTCGGTTCTGAGGAGGGGGCAGGAGATCATCCTAAAGCACCACCAACACCCACCTCAGCAGGCCCGGTGCACTGACTAGGGAAGCCAACCACTTCTTTCCAGAATCGCAGAGCTTGTGAGCCTTAGGCTCACATCCGACACCCAGCATCTGACTTTCCATCTCTTGTGCTGCCACCAGTTCTCACTTGAAAGGCAAGTGCTCCCTATGCTTTCTGGAGTCCCCACATAGTCTCGGAAACTTGGTCCCCACACCCTTGCCCACACACCCTCTACTAGGAACACCGAGAGAGCCCCATGACCGGATGAGTCTCTGTATGTGAAAAGTGCTGCCGAGGGGTCGAGAGTCCACCCTTTTCCTGCTTGCCTTGAGAGTACTCGCTGGCTGGCGGCTGCAGTGTTTATCCCGAGAAAACTCGGGGATCACAGTCCTAACCGCACCCCAGAGTTGCCTTCGAAATTGACCACACGAAAAAGATGTTATTAAATACTGATCCTCATATACATTTGTGTTACATTTAGATTTAGAGACGAGTTCTGTTTAAAAATGACTCCAAGAACAGTGTTTCTAACTTTTTTTCACATTAAAAACCAGTAAAATTAAATGAACTCTGGCAGCGATCTGCATTTTTTTTTTTTTTTTTTCCTAAAGGCGGAAAGGGGAGGGAATTCTGGGAGTGCTCCTGCTAGAAGGATGATTCCCCCCCACCCTGGATGGACAGCCTCAGGAGCACCTCTGAATCCTTAGCTCTGCTTTTGTGTCTTCACAGATCATGATCAAGTAAAGGGTGTCCCAAAATTCACGCAAGATTTGAATTTTGCATCTTTTGTGCGGTAAAGTGTTGCCAACGGAAAAAAAAAGACAGCGTGACAGCTGACAGTTCAGGGTTATTAAAAATGGACGGTTCTCTAACTGTCTCTGTCTCTGTCTCTCTCTCTATCTGTCAAAAAGTAAAATAGAAATAACTATGCACTGAAGACAAAAAGATAATTTCTCTCTATAAATGTGAAAAGATAAAAAAA